>JARHVA010007748.1:120000-140000 GCA_037957365.1 Torreya grandis | reverse complement strand
TGTCTTGTGCATAATTCCATGAATTTTATTCACAATTCCTATAATCCATTTGTCAATGAGTTGGATTGACTCTTTATTTATCATTATCACTACATATAAATATCAATGTCAAATTCTAAGTATGCTTAAGATTACTTTTATATTGTCTCCTGAAAAACATAATTCTCTCTAATATTCCTAGATATGTCAACTCTAAGTATATATCAATGGATTTTTCCCTTGTCAACTTAGTCTAAGTTCATCCCACACCAAATAATGGCTACTATAAAAATTATAAATCAATATTTTGGGTCTTCCTGAATGTTTCATAAGTTATACTAGAGGAAATTATCAAAACTTTCACCTATAAATATATATCAAGAGTCATTAAATAATAATAATTTATATTCACTTGGTACAAACATATGCACATTTTTACATTGAGAACATATACCCTATTTTTCCTAAATTATAATCATTCTCAATGGAAATACATAAACCAAGTTGATATTCCTCTAAATCAAGTTATGAAATTTGAATTTTAGGTATCAAATCCATCTTCTACCTACATACATATAATAAAATGAGAATAATTTCAAACTCACTCTAAGTGGAGAAAATATGTGGGGTTTATTTCCCTCTTTAGATAATTGGATATTTAGGAAACAATCAATGATTAAGGGGTGATTGAGGTCAACTAAACCCATTATACTCCCCTTTCTTTTCTTAGAGGTTCTCAAGATATAATAGTAACCTAAAGGTTTAAATGACAAGATAATTTGAATAATGAGTTAAACCCATGTGTGATATATAATATTTCTCATCATAGATAGGAAAAATATGTGAAATGATTAGTTTGATGCATATTTAACCCAAGTATGTCTATGGCTAATGAAATTAGGCCTACTATGTTGTTATCTACCTATTGCACTCCTATCTACAAACATCTTCTAATTCTACCTATAATATAACATTTATATATTCTTTATTTATTTATATTTTCATTTTTTTTGTCTATCATAGTCAACTAAGATGATTCTATAGTTAATAGACTGAATCACATTCTATCATCATCTACCTATATTGAACTTTTCTAAATTTTGTTTTTATTCAAGATTTTGATATTTAGGCCTAAAATTCACCTATTATTCTTATTTTCATAGTCAAACAATTAAAATAGTCAATAAATATCATTATGTAAATTAACTATATTTATTCTTAGTGCTTTTAAAAAAAATCAACTTTCCATATTTAGTAATTTTACAAAATCTAAATAGTTAATTATTGTACATATCTAGCATTATAATATATCTATTTTTACACATATAATTATTTTATTTTATTTTTTAAATAAAAAAGGGTAAAACATATCCTTAATTTCATTTAAGTGATGAATAAGTGAGTGATGACAAAATTTTATGTCCATCTCGCCAACCCATCATTGGAAAACTCAATTTGGTTTCTTTTAAAATATTTAAAAAATTGTAAGTCTATGAAAATATAACTTTTTTAAATTATTAATGATAATACAAATATATATATATATATATATATATATATATTTATTCCCTGTTGATATATTTCATATAAATAAAAAAATCTAGTTGTATTATCCAAGTTGATATAGTTCATAGAAACATAGACAACTAAATCTATATGAGCTACAATATCATAGTCAGTTTTAAATATACCCAAAAAGACATAATTCACATAAATATATCCAAAACCACATTTATCAACCATAATATATTTATCCTTAGCTCAAACCAAACAAACTATAATAGCACTTTGACTAAAACTAATTTTGTTGGTTAATTATTATTTAATGAAACTCAACCAAAAATAACTATATTAACCATGATATAGTTCAATAAAATTAAACAAAAAAATAATATAGCATCCCCAATATAGTTTATTTAAATTCAACCAAAAATAATTGTATCATGTAGAACAAAGTCTAAAAATATTTATATGATTTAACTATGTCATCCAGGTCGATGCAATCAAACCTAGGATAGAAAATCATAATACTATTAGCATAGATGATACCATAAATAAAAAAGATAAAAAACCTCCCACATATCCAAAAAAAACCTTATATTATAAACCTACTTGTTTATACATATGAAAATTTCTCCTAGATGGAACAAGCCATTCTCCTAGACCATTTAATAACCTTTTGCCTTCATGAATAGTCTATTTATAATCCCGATTTGATGACACAATGCAATATCCTAGAAGGTCTTGGTGTGGTATTGGGAGATGTGTAGGGTCTTAGTTTAGTTTATTATCAAATGTTGGAAAGATAAGACAAACTAAATTTCCCTACCTTATGTTCCTTACACTCTTTTAAAACACTTTATCAAGGTTTAAGGTAAATTTGGAGATTTTAAAGAAACGGCCTAGAAATGGGTCTTGAGCTACAAATGAAGTATCTAGATAGTTTCTAAGGTTTTCATGTATTTATAGCTAGGAATGAGGTTTTTTCAAAGTGTGCAGATATTATAAAAAGTCAAAAATGATGTTTATAGAATATAATTTTCCCAAAAGACCCTCAAAAGTGCATTAGATGACTTGAGGAGCTTTTAAAAAGAACATTTAAGTGAAAAAGTGACTTTTTAAGAATTCAAATTGTTTATCACTTAATTACACCTCCTTATGGATTTTTTTACTTATTTAGGAATGTTTAAGACCACTTTAAGTCATTTCAAGTGGAGGAGAGGAGTTTTGGTGCATGAAGATGCAATTTTGGGCATTTTGGAGCCTTATTTACATAGGTTTTTGAGGGTTTTTCTTAGTACATAATCTCATCTATCATATGAAGCATCCATATTTTATCTAATATCCCATCTTAATCCTTTATAATCAGATATAAGCATAAGAACCAATATAAGTAAGAAAAACCTATTCGCTATAAACTAGGCATGAAACATGTTTTCTTACATTAATGGAACATAAAGCACCTCATAAGGTTTATATAAGGAAGGAAAGGTCACTTTCATAATGAAAATATTACCAAAGTGTTTTATTTAAAATAAAATCTTCTAGTTTTTCATGCTAAGGGAAAACCATTTATGTGCAATCTTGGATAGCTGTAGGAGGGCCCAAGGTTTTCATTCGGTACGGTCATGAGAAAGTGATTTTGGAAAGAAGATCTTGGGAAGTTATAGAGACCATATTGGACTTAATTTTTATTTTTATTTTTAGGTTCATCCCCTCATATTTATGAAAAATCACTAATGGTGCAAGGGTGTCTAGATGGCCTATTCATCTAGACAGAGTCCATGTTTTTTTATGTTTCTTTGCGTCAAAATTAAATGAAGAATAATGTTTATAGGGATGTAATTTAAGGGTAAAATAGGACCTATTACACTTAATTTAATCAAGTAAATCCTTATAGGAAGGTACTTATGGAACAAGACATGTTTTCTATGTTGTCCTTATGAATGGTCTATTTTATCAATTTTGGAGCAAGACCTGGGTTATTAAGAAAGTGAATTCATTTATGGGTTTATTGAGTTAATTATTAAGTCACTTAATTCCTAATTCATAAAAAAAAATGTCCATATACCTCTTAATTAAGCATATTCTCCTTTTAGGTGGTTTTCGTGATTCAATCTTTTCAAAAGGTACAATTGTAGTTAATGAGTTTATAGTGTTTGAATGGTTTCTAAAGGATGTCATCATGATCTTAAAAAGGATAACTACATAAATAAGTATACTTTAGACATTAAAATCAGTTCAAATAAGGCTTAGGAGGTTATACTCTCTCAATTTACCAAGAGTATTGTTGTCACTTAGATGCACCCTATGAGAAGAGGTTTTCTAGGCCTCTAATCCAAGTGGAAAAATGGGTACATCTCACTTTTTATGGGTGAGGAAACTTGTGAGATGAACCTCTAAATTAGGGGCTATCTCCCCTTAATTCATCATTTAAGCTCATGTTCCTACTACTAAAAACTTAGTGGGGATGAAAAGGGTTATAAAAATGGAAAATAAACCTATTCTACTAGAGGTGATGCACCAAAAGATGTTTCTCTACTCTTACCTTTGACATACATTACAAACTAATGACAAATAACACATACACTTCATTTAACATCAATCTCCCCTCTCACATCAATGATTCAACATGGGGTATTTTAAATGACATTGGGTAAGAGGAACTGAAAAATAGGCATTTTAAGACACTCTATTGAGAAGCCTACTCACTTACACCTACATTATATTCAAACACTTCTTGTTGACCTACAAGAAGGAAAACACAATACACTAGGTACTAATGGAATCAACATGTGAAGGTAAAGGGAATTACACTTGCACAAGACTAAAACAAAGAATATACACTTAGTGAAATGTTTTAATGAGATTAAAAACTTGTATTTATTGATTCAAGCTAAATTTTTAGCAGGGTTTCACCATACCTAGGTAGAGAGATCCCATACAGTGCCAAAATGGCCAAAATTTAAAGAGTTTGAGAGAGGGAGAGAGAGAAAGAATTCAAAGGGTCACTTTAACATGTGTGCATATAGTAAATATAGTTAAATTTGAATGTGAAATAGAGGTGAGGTGAAACATACCAAGTCAAGAGGCACAGTAGTCACAATAGAGCACAAGGAAGATAGAAAGTGGCACAAAACTACCAATTCTACATTAAAAAACTGCCTACTTGAGTTTCTTTCCAAAAATTCTCTTTCTAGTAAAAAACCTAAAGTATGATGGTTGTCCAAGATAGGAGGGGTTACAATCAACCTCATCCATGCATTGGTTTGGTATTTAATTATTCATATTATTATGGGCATGTACAATAATCTTAGGTAGTTTGAAAATAGGTCATTCCCATGCACACTTACCACTTAGCACTCCAAACCATCCATATCTATAAACTAATTCATGCACAAGGGGGCATGACACCTGTCAAAGACTAAAAAATCATAAATTTCAATAAAAGAGCCTTTAAAAGGCTTCCCTAATAACTTTTCACCACTTTACCCCAAAGTTCACTATAGAGCTTAAGTGCATTTTGTCAATTATCTCTAGTGTAGAGCTTCCCCTCAAAATTTATTTTACCTTCTAACTCCTACAATTTGTGCACCATAAAAATGGTGAAAATAATCTCTTTTCTCCCTTGTTCTATATAGATCCATATAAAAAATATATATGTATATAAACCTTAGTATGTCCTCTATGATGTTTATTTTATACCCTTGGTCCAATTCATCCATTTGAATTTACTTTTGGAATGCTCTCCACCATCGAGTCTACCTAAAGGTTTTAGGAGCATTTAAGAGGTTTTTTGGCCTTAGTGATTGTTCATAAAATTGTGACATTGAAAAATCTTAAAAATTGAAATTTTGCCACATCAAGGTCATCCTTAAAGTATCTTAAAATCATTCAAGTCCTATGCAAGTGTTTAGGGAAGATACAAGCAAAATAAAATGACCCTCAAATATGACTCTTACATTTTATGAGGGTTTAAGCATGCCTAAATCTCAAATTGACTTCTCTTGGTGTTTATATGCCAACTAAATGTACCCAAATCTCTGTAATTGACCCATGAACATGTCAAATTACCTTGGGGTGCTCACCAATAAACCAAAATAGAATTTTCCCCTATTTTAGAAGAAGAATCATGCCTTACCAACCAGCTTGTTAGCTCTTTATGAACCAATGGATGATGTTTTTACATTTAAATTGGATCATATAGCATTAAAAATCCTAATTTACCATGTAATAATCAAAAAAATCATTATAATTCCTATAGGAGTATGGAATTTTAGTTGACACCTTGTTTGGGGTTGGGAAAGCATGTTTTCCCACTAGATCTTCATGCAAAGATTATTGTGTGAGCCAAACCCTTGAAATAAAGACCATATATCTTGTTTTCATAGGTCACCCTAGGTGTATCCAAATTTTATATATCTTCATTAGTGGTCAAACTGAGTGTAAGTCTCTCATTTGCAAGATTTCTCAAAATTGGTTCTTTTCTTGCATGCATGGATTGAGGTGGGTCTGAGATAAAATAGTGATTATCAATCCTATTTTTTAAAGAAAAGTGAATATTTTAGGAGATATAGGATATAATTATAGTAGTTTTTACAAAATTTTTATATTGTATTCTAAGTCTAGGTGGTCAAACAAACTCAATTTTGCCATAAAAGGGGTAAAACCCCTATTTTTTGCATGTTTTCACCCAAACTGACCCATAGTTCCCACCTTCATGAATTATCCATTTTTGGGTACCATTTAAATGTTTTTCTCATATCCAATCCAATATTTTAAAGCTTTTTTAACCCTTAGAATTTTTTTTTGCACTTGGAATCCTATTTTAGCCCTTTGAAACAAGGCCTTAGCATTCTAATGTAAGGACTGAGAAAAGAAGGCTTGTATGGAAAGGTGTTTTAGAATTGAAGTAAATTTTTAGTCATGGTAAAATAATTTTGTGATTTTTTTGGAATATTTTCCATTTATTTAAAACTCCTCACCCTTCCTCTCATGCTTGGCATTATACCTCTTGCCATTTTTCTCCTCTTCCTTACCTGCTAAGACTGAGATAGACTTTATTTGAGTACCTCAAAATTTTGAGAATCATGAGAATGGGTTTTAATGGTTTAATTTGGCTCACTTGATGGATGTAAAATATCACTTCCATTGTGACAATTCTCCAACCTCTATGTATACTCTCACATTTTGATTGTATCTCATCTTTTAGCTCATTTTCATGACCTTGACTGACACAGTCTGGGAACATGGGACTTCTTTTGGCTTGTTTAGTTAATACCCATCATGTTTCAAACGTCATAAAATTAATAATTGGCCCACCCTCATGTAAAATTTCACCATCTTTCAAAACTATCACTTTTGATCTTTATTCCACTATTTACTTGGCTGGAGGAGGCTATTTTCCCTTCACCTTGGGCCTGTAGGTACCTTCTAGTTCATTTTAAGCTTGTTCATGGTGTCATTGATGGAATGAATGTTTTTTATTTCTTAATACGTATGAATCCTTCCTCCAATTTTTCTAATTATCATGCCTACTTCACCAACCTTGACCTTCAAGTATTCCCTCACTATCAACTGAGACAATCATTTTGAGACCTGCCTGTAGGTAAGTGTGGAGTGTGTTTATAGCATATTTGGTAGGAGTTTTCCCATATCATGAACATATTTTGATAAAATAAAATAAAATACCTTGAAAACACAAAATAATATCAAAACCTTTTTTTACTAGCTTATTGCCTTGACTGTGACAATCATCTCCAGGCATGTACAGATAGGGGATAGTGTGGGAGGCCTCAAAACATCAACATCAACTTCACCTTTGAATTGTTTCTCTTATTTTAGGATTGTAGTTTGAGTCTCCTTGAATTTGTCCTAATTGATGGCAAGGCTTAGGAATTTTAAGATGAATAACAAAGTCACTTTATTCATAGCATTATGTAGATATCATTGCCTTCTTTTAGTGTTTTTTATCCAATTTTTGAGGCTTCAAAATCTACCTTCCCTTTGGCCTTTCAATCTCCAAATTTTCATAGATGATGTTTGTACCATATAAAACTAAATTATCCTAATGGGGGTTTTTTATAATAAATTCCTCTTCAATATATGTAATTTATTAGAACATCTAGGATCATTGTTTGGTCATTTTAGAATTGATATGCCTGACTGTGATAGTCATCTCCATTTTGATGTTATAGCATCCATTCTTGTCATGCTAGGGTGGTTCATAGGTCTGCCTAGGGTATCTAATGGAAAGGGTCATTTAAATTATCTTGGATAACACTTTTAATCACCCTTGTAGCCATGATTACATACTTCACTGTAGGTTATGGGTTTTCATTATAGACAGGACTAGGATAAATTCTTGAAACATGCAAAAATTGAAGTGGGTTATGCCTTTATTCCACATCCAAACACTCACATATGATGTCATGGCACCAATAACTATGTTTACCCTCTAATTTCACTCTTATTATGTCATCATATTCCTATAACTAAAGAATGTTGACTACGGTAGTGAAGGAAAACTTGTAATGGATAGAATCATGCCAAGAATGCCTCTAAAACATTACCAAAATAAATTTTCATCATTTAGATGGACTATAGACAAAAATATAACCTTAAAAATAACATTAATGAATCATATCCAATGTGAAAGAGACACTCTTTGTACAATGGGATGAATGTGAATAAAAACTAGTCATTTGTAAGCCTAAATTGAAACCTCCCAAAAAAATAAGATAATTAAAACATCATAAAAAACATTTTGGAACACTTGAAACACAAAAACACATCAATCCTAGGCAAACAAAGCTGAAATAGTCTCATGGAGAGACCCCTCATGGTTGAATAGATCCAAAAGACTACATGGAGTGTTAGCATTTGTTCATAAAGCATATTATACCAATCTAAACCATATTTCCAATAAATTTTATTAGAATAAGATTATTATCCACCCCCAAGACCATTCCCATTGAATTCATCTGTACGGCTCATGGTGAGCACTTAAAGTTGAGCTTTCTTTGTGTGTCAATGGAGAAAACAAGAAAAATGAGTTTCACAGCCAACTTTTTGCATCATCCTTTAGGTTTCGGCATGCAAATGGATGTGGGGAGGTTAGTAGACCCCCCATCCACATTTTTAGCTAGAGATAAGATAGTGGTGGTCGTACAAGTACCCAAAAGGGCCTAAAAATGAGGAAAACTATTATTTCTTGATCAACCTACCAAATATCTATTAGGTAAAAATATTATAAACTCTTTAGGATATATTTCACATGATATGACCTTTTTCGACTTGCACACTTCCAAAAAAATATGTACAAAGCATTAAATGCACTTAAAATGACCTCTAAATCACCCAATAATGATAAATAAACCTAGGGGACTAATAAACAGGGGTATTATAGCATTAAATGACATTAAATTAATATTTTAAACACTTTATAACATCTATTTTAATCTGATATAGACCCAAAATCTCAATTTTTTACCTATAGGTGCCCTAATTTGACTAGAAAGTCAAATTTGGTCAATAATTTGGTGACTCATGGGGGTAGTATGTTTGTTATACTAATTATACTAGTAGCCTTATTAGTAAATTAGGTTTATGAGTCATCTAAGGACTAAAAAAATTATGAGACTTGGCCATTAACTCAAACCTTGATCAACAAGAAAACCATTGACTACCTCAAACACACAAAGGAAAGAGACACAACAATGTCTAAAGAAAACACACTTGTGCTACTAAGAACTTAGGCAAAACAAACACAATAGAAAAGAAACAAATATGTAAATATATTTTATTCATACCTCCCTTCTTAGATCTCCTTCCTCACTAGATGAGTGAGGATGCCAAGCATGATTCTTCTTAGATGGGGTGTTGGATGACTCTTGTCTTCTCTTTACTCTTTGATTTTGTACACCATTCAATGGAGTCATATCCCATGTATTTTAAAGGTAGGTGAGGTCCTCTTAAACCTCAAAGCATGCTACAAAATTTTTTCCCTTTATCTTGTCCTGACAAGTATAAAAATCTATATATGGGACAACTTGTTTTAAGTCCATCTCTCCTTGAAGGATTTGATCATCATTTTCCATTCTCATAATATCTTCATGCTCCTTAAAGAGTATTGTGTCAGACCCACTTGGAAGTATTTCTTGTTGAAATTATTAATGGAAGTTGTTAGAGATAGATGCATAGGTGGATGTGGGAAAAAACTCCAAATCATTTTCAAAGGGCCTAAAATCATCATATATTACTCTAGTATGATCTATGCTTTCTTCAGATGCTACTCTTAAACATGTATTTTTCCTCTCTCACCTTAAGCTTTATTGTCTAATATCTTGGCCTTTTCCTCTTCCTCATACTCTTGGAACATTTGCATGTAAATCTTCAACATGTCCTTCCTTTTAGACACATCTTCTTGTTTGTCATGGCTGGTCAGCTTGAAGGGATTTGTAGGTTATTTGAGAGCTTTAACTTCAATACTTATGCTCTCAAATATTTTCCATAGGTCATCATCCTTTGGCTATATATCATGAAAAGGAGAGACAAAAAAGGATATTTATTATTCTTCTTTAGAGTCCAATAGAACTTGTTCTAAGACATCTTTTCTATCACAAGGAGAATCGTCTTTCATGTACTCATAACCTGACTTCCCCTGTCCATCATTCAACCCTTCTTCATCCTCAAACAAATCTGAGATTTCAATCTCATCCTCCCTCCTAATGACATTCATCTTAGGCATTTCAAAAATTGAGAGTCTAGACAAAGGGGATTCCCAAGTGGAAATATAATTTTCAACATTAGGATGGGAAACTTGGCTAGTTGGAAGGGATGTAAGGATAGTTTCAAAAGTTTCATGAGGAGGGGTGGGAGGGATTTTAATGGTTCCAAATTTTTATTCCCTAACAACTTATCTAATTAGGCATGATTTTCTCCCTCCTTAATGAGATACAATCACATCTTTCCAACATGGGAAGGTGGGTTCAAGGGTATTTTCAAGTTGAGGGGTTAATGGAGGGGAGAAAGATATATTTGGGAAGCTTGGAATTTCTTTGGGATTTGTACCTTCATTTCAAGATGGAGGAGTCGGTATAGATAACTCAATTTTAGCCACCATGATAGGTTTCATCCACATCTGATTGAGCCTCAAAACTCAAATTTTCTTCTTCACAAAAATCCCCAAGTGTACTATCCTACCTCATCATGATATCTTCCTTTCCTTGAACATTTTCTTGCATGGTTTTCCAAGAGAAGTTTTGGGGAAAGGATAAGGAATTTGGAACACCTTGAGGATGCCAAGATGGAGGTTATTCATAAGTTCTCAACCTTTCTTCTAGATGGAAGGTCAAACCACAAACATTAAGAATACAATTAGAAATAAATGGCCAACTAGCTTTCTCTTTAGGGATCCACTCCCTTTTTACTTTCTCCAAAGCTTTCCTCACACTCTTAACACAAACACTAGGAATATTTTTACGACAACCACACCTAGTGTCAATGTCTAACATATAGATTTATAATCAAGGAGAGTTGTTTTGAAACTAATAATATAATGGATTGAAGAGGAGCTAAGTGAGATATATGGAGTAAAAATTTGATGAGGCTGCTCATTGACAACATATGCTTGATGAGGATCATGACAAAGATAGGCAAAAAATTACTCATAGTTAGAAGGAAGAGGTAAAGTTGGACACAACTCTTCAACCTATGTCAAAACAAGCTCAAACTAACAATTCTCCATGAGTTACTTCATAAAAGATTATAAAATAAGAAAAAACTCTCAATAGGTATACCTAGATTGCTCAATTAGTAGATATGAACTTGGATTTACCATTGGTGCTTAGTGAATTGCCTCTAAAGTCTGATGTTTCAAGAATAACACCAAAACTTATAAGAGAATGGACTCAATAGTCCCACCGAGCATGCCAAAAACTATTGTCATTTAGATACACCCTATGAGAAGATGTTTTATAGGCCTCTAATCCAAGTGGAAAAATGGGGACATCTCAGTTGTTGTGATTGAGCAAACTTGTGAGATGAACTCTAGATTAGGGGCTATATCCACTTGATGCATCATTTAAGATCATGTTCATACTACTAAAAACTTAGGGGGAATGAAAAGGGTTAGAATAACTTAAAATAAACCTATTATACTAGAGGTGATGAACCAAAATATTGTGCTCTACTATTACCTTTGACATAAACTAGAAACTAATGACAAATAACACATACACTTCATTCAACATCAATCTCCCCTCTCACATTAGTGTTTTAACATGGGGTCTTGTAGATGACATAGGGTAGGAGGAACTAAAAAATATTCATTCTAAGACAATTTATTAATAATCCTACTCACTTACACATGAATTCTCTTTAGACACTTCTTGTTGACCTGCAAGAAGGAAAACACAATACACTAGGTACCAATGTAATTAACATGTCATGCTAAAGGAAATTACACTTTCACAAGACTGAAACCAGGAATATACAATTAATTAAATAATTTAATGAGGTAAAACACTTCTCTTTATTTCTTAAAGGTAAAATTTTGGTAGGGCTTCACTATACCAAGGTAGATAGATCCCATATAATGCCAAAATGGCTAGAATTTATAGATTTTGAGAGAGAAAGAAGTACAAGTGTCACTTGGACATGTGTAAATCTATTACATGGAGTTAAATTTTAATGTGAAATATAGATGAGGCAAAACATTCCAAGTCAAGAGTCACACTTGTCAAAATAGAACACAAGGAAGGTAGAAAGTGGTACAAAATTTCAAATTCTGCATAAGAAATTTCCTAGTTGAGTTGCCTTCCAAACTCCTCTTTTTCCTACAAAAAATGAATTTTGATGGTTTTCTAGGATAAGAGGGGTTACAGTTAACCTCATCCATGAATTGTTTTTGTCTCTGATCATTCCTATTGATATGTACATGCACAATCATCTCAGGTAGTTTCTAAAAAGTTCATTGCCATGCACCCTTACCAATTGGAACTTTAAACCCTCCAAATATACAAACCAATTCATGAACAATGGGGAATGCCATGTATCAAAGACTCCCAAATCATTAGTTTAAATAAAAGATCCTTTAAAATGCTCCCCTAATCACTTTTCACCACTTTACCCTAAAGTTCACTATTTAACTCACTAGAGTGGCCAAAAGTGAAGGCCTATTTAGGAGATTTATAATTTTTTTCAAGATATTAAGTGAATTTTTTGAATTATCTCAAGTTTAGAGCTTCCCCTCAAAATTTATTTCACCTTCTCATTCCTACAATTTACACACCATAAAAATGGTGAAAATAATTTCTTTTCTCCCCTATTCTATATGGATCCATAAAAAAAATACATATGTTTGTAACCATAAAAATGTCCTCTATAACTTTAATTTTATACCCTTGGTCCAATTCATCCATTTTAATGCACTTTTGGCATGGTCTCCACCATCAAGTCTGCCTAAGGGTTTTAAGAGGGTTTAAGAGGTTTTTTGGTCTTAGTGATTGTTCATATAATTGTGGCATTAAACACTCATAAAAATTGAAAAATTTCCACCTCAAGTGCCTCCTTAATTTTTCCTAAAATCCTTCAGGTCACATGCAATATTTTAGGGAAGATACAAGAAAAAGAAAATGACCCTCGAATCGGATTCTTGCATTCTATGATGGTTCTAGCATGTCTAAATATTGAATTGACTTCTATTGTTGTTTATATGACATCCAAATGCACCCAAATATATTTAATTTACCCATCACCATGTAAAATTACCTTGGGGTGCTCACCAAGAGACCAAACTAGAATTTTCCCTTGTTTTGGAAGAAGAATCATGCGTTGTCAAGTAGTTTGCTAGCTCTTTGTGAACCAATGGATGATTATTTATCTTTAAATGGCATATTTCAGCATGAAAGCATCATATTTGACATTTTAATAATTTAATAAATCATTATAATTCTTGGAGTATGGAATTTTAGTGGACACCTTGTTTGGGATTGGGAAAGCATGTTTTCCCAATAGATCTTCATGCAAACCTTCTTGTGTGAGACAAAAAAATTGACATCCAAACCATATGTATTGGTTTATTAGGTCCCCCTAGGTTTATTACAATTTTATACATCTCCTTTAGTGGTCAAACTGAGTGCAATTCTCTCATTTACAAGATTTCTAAAAACTAGTCCTTTTCTTGAATACATGGACTAAGGTGGGTCTGAGATAAAATAATGAGTATCAGGCCTATTTTTTCATGAAAATTTAATATTTTAAGAGCTATATTATTTTATTATAGTCATTTTTACCAAATGGTTTTATTGGATTATAATTCTAGGTGGTCAAACCAACTCAACTTTACCAAAAAAGTGATAAAAAACCTTGCTTTTTACATGTTTTCACCCAAACTGACCCATAGATCCTACCTTCATGAATTATTCATGTTTTTGTACCATATAAATGTGTTTATAATATCAAATAAAATATTTTTAATATTTTTTAACCCCTATAAATTGTTTTTCACTTGGAATCCTCCTTTAGTCCTTTTAAATAAGGCCTTAGCATGCTAACTGTAAGGACTAAGACAAGTAGGATTGTATGTAAAGGTGTTTGAGAATTTAAATAATGTTTTAGGAATTTAAAAACCATTGTGTTATGTTTTTATAATAATTACAATTTATTCAAAACTTCTCACCCTCCCTCTCATGCATGGCATCAGACCTATTGCCACTTTTCACCTCTTCCTTACCTGTTAGGACTGAGATAGACTTTATTTGAGTACCTCAAACTTTTGGGAATCATGAGAATGGGTTTTAGAGGTTTAATTTGGGTCAATTTATATAATTAAAATATATATTCCATTGTGATAAGTATCTAATCTCTATGTACACTCTCACATTTTAACTATATCTCACCTTCTAGCTCATTTTCATGACCTTGATTGACACATTATGGGAATAGGGGACTTATTTTTGATTGTTTAGTTAATACCCATCATGTTTAAAACGTGATAAAAATAATAATTGGCCCACCCTCATGTAAAATTTCACCATTTTTCAAAAATATCACTTTTGGTCTTCATTCCACTATTTGCTTGGCTCTAGGAGGCTATTTTCCCTTCACCTTGGGCCTATAGGTACCTTATAGTTCATTTTGATCTTGTTCATAGTGTCATTGATGGAATGCATGTTTTTTATTTCTTAAAAAGTATGAATCCTTCCTCCACTTTTTCTAATTATCATTCCTACTTCAATAAACTTGACCTTCAAGCATTCCCTCACTATCAACTGAGACAATCATTTTGAGACCCACCTGTAGGTAAGTGTGGGGTGTGTTTAGAGCATATTTGATAGGTGTTTTACCATATAATGAAGATATTGTGATCATAAAACCTTATCATGCCTAAAATTACCTTGCAAACATAAAATAATATCAAAACCTAGATTTACTAGTTCACTACCTTGACTGTGACAGTCATCTCCAGGCATGTACAAATAGGGGATAGTGCGGGAGGCCTCAAAACATCAAATTCACCTTTGAATTTTTTATCTTAGGTCACAATTATATTTTTAGTCTTATTTAATTGATCCTAATTTATTTCATGGCCTGGGATGTTCAAGGTGAAGAACAAAGTCACTTTCTTCATAGCATTTTGTACATATCATTGCCTTCTTTTAATGTTTTTTATCCATTTTTGGAGGGTTCAAAATATACTTTACCTTTTCCATTTCAAGCTCTAAATTTTCATATATGATGATTGTACCATATAAAACTAAATTATAATAATATTTATATTTTAGAATAACTCCCTCTTCAATCTATGTAAATGTTTAGAACATCTAGGATCACTATTTGGCCATTTTAGAGTCACTAGGCTTGACTATGACAATCATCTCCATTTTGATGTTTTAACATCTTTTATTATCAAGATAGGGTGGTTGATAGGTATTCCTAGGGTATCTCATGGTAAGGTTCATTTAAATTATCTTAGCCAACACTTTTAATCACCCCTGTAGGCATAATTGCATACTTCACTATAGGTTGTGGGTGCTCATTACAGGTAGGACTAGGATAAATTCTTGAAGCATGCAAAAATTTAAGTGGTTTATGAATTTATTCCACATCAAAATTCTCACCTATGATCTCAAGGTGATAATAACTATGTTTACCCTCCAATTTAACTCTTATGATGTTAGCATATTCCTATAATTGAAGAATGTTGACTGTGGTAGTGAATAGAAACATGCAATGGCTAGAAACATTGCAATGATGCCTCTAAACCTTTCCCAAAAGAAATTTGTCATCATTTGGATTCCAAAAATACATCAATATTTCCTTAAAAATAAAATTAAGGTATCATATCTAATGTGAAAGAGACACTCTTTATATAGTGGGATGAATGTGAATACAAACCAGTCATTTGTAAGCCTAGATGAGGCCTTCTCATGAGATTGAAACCTATAAAAAAAATAAGTTCATTAAAACATTTTTAAAACCATGTTGGAACACTTTTAACACCAAAACACATCAATTCTAGGCAAACAAAGTTGAAATAGTCTCATGGAGAGACCCGTCATGGTTAAATAGATCCAAAAGACTACTTAGAATGTTAGCATTTGTTCATAAATAATAGTTCCACAATATCAAACCTATTTCCAATAAATTTAACTAGATTAAGGTTATTATCCAACCCCAAGACCATTCCCCTTGAATTCACCTTTACGACTCATGGTGAGCACTTGAAGTTGAACCTTCTTTGTGTGCCAATAGAGAAAATAAGCAAGATGAGTTGAAAAGCCAATTTTTTTTATTATAATTTAGTTTTTAGCATTGAAATTGATTTCGGGATGTGAAGATACCCCCAATCCACGTTTTTAGCTAGAGATCAGATAGTGGTGGCCAAACAAGTGCCCAAAAGGGCCTAAAAATGAGGAAACATGTTCTTTCTTGATCAACCTACCAAATTTTAGTTAGGTAAAAATAATACAAACTCTTTAGGACAAATTTAAAGTTATATTACCTTTTTACACTTGCACACTTCCCAAAAAATATTTACAAAGCATTAAATGCACTTAAAATGACATCTAAATGACCCAAAATGATAAATAAACCTATGTGACTAATAACGATGGGTAGTATAGCATGATATGACATTAATTAATATTTGAAACAGTTTATAACATCAATTTAAATCTCTTATAGACCCAAAATCTCATTTTGTTTCCTTTAGGTGGCCTAATTTGACTAGAAAGTCAAATTTGGTCAACAAGTACTTTAAGGTTTAGTAGTGTGCTTTCATCTACAAATCTTGGTGAGAAAAATAAGAGGAATAATGCATGATTATGAAACATGATGTAAATTCTAAGACTATGGATTTTAATATGTATATGATATAAATGCTTTGAATTATCTAAAGTAGAAATCAACTATGGGGTCCCCTTATAACATTGAGAAGTGGATGCAGTTGTAGGGCTCTTAGGAACCATCTGGTTGTAGGAAAAGCCTTCTAAACATGTGATCTATGAGTAGATGCATGAGATCTCAATGATACTACCCTATGTGTGAACACTGTAGATGAGAAATATCTAGAATATTTAAGTTGTGAAGGTGTATGAACTCTTTATGCTAGCGATGTATGCCTCAACTATGTCTAAATCAGAATTAGAGGAGGAACTATAACTTGTGGGGAAATTGGAAGTGGAGGCTAAACTAAAATTGGTGACTAAAAATTAGAACATGGCTCTAAAGTGGGGAGTGTTAACTCATATGTAACTCTACCAAATGTAACAACTTGATTAGCATGAATGAATTTCATCCATTTTTTAATTATAAAAGGTATTGCTCAAAATTTTTGAATCCATGGTCGACCAAGCAACATATAAAAAACTCTTGGACTAAGAACTATAGTAAATTGTGTGGCCACATGTGTTGGAACAACCTTTAGAGGAAGTATAATCTTACCTAACGAAATATGTATGTGCTCACTGAATCTACTAATAGCTATGTCCATTGGGGTAATATCCTATTTTGAATATCCCAAATGCTACAATAATGTCATAGTGCACATGTTCATGATGGATCTATTATCTATGATAACACTATGAATAAGATTATTACTAATTTAATCTATGATAAAGAGTGAATGATAATTCAAATCATCCTCAATGATTTCTTTCTTTGAGAAGGAGATGGAAGGTCTAGCTAGAATTTTGGAATTGTATACACCAATCATATTGCTCAAAGGATGTGTCTCAATTAAAGGTGCCCTACATGTATTTGGTAGGGGATTTGCATGATATTCATGGTGAACCCTTGATGTGTCCCCTATCCCTTATTTATAATTCTATGGAAAGGGATTTGAGAACATTTCCAAAGCATTATCCTATGTTTGCTTTACTTGAGGAGGCTCAACTGAAGTGCCTAGATCAATATTATTACCACTTATCAAATCTTTTATCTTATGTCTCAAAATAATGGATCTATTTTTTTTATGGCTTGGTGCCCTATGGAACTCACAAAATGCATTTTTATCATATCCCATTAGAATAGGCTTTGTTGGATCAACTTCTTAAATAGGATGGAGAGATATGAAATTACATTTCAAAAGCTACTATAAAACTCTGGGTGGAGAAACTAGTAGATTAGTAAAAGTTCATCAAGGAAGTGATGATAGAACCACTCACTAAGGGGGATCTAAATTTATATTAACTATAGGTTGATTTTGACTCTTTTTATCATTGACCTTGAATTTTTATGGGACTTTGTTATTACTCTTGTTTATTGTTTCTGAGATACTTGTGTACTTGAGTTTTCCAATTGATATTAATTTGAATTCTCTTTCCTTTAGTGTGTAACATAATTAAGTGAAGTAAGAGAATATTTTGAACATAATTGGTTCATGCAAACATGGTAGAAAACTCTATTTGAAGATATCTTGTAACTCTTGATTGGTCATGGGGCTAGTCATCTTATCCAAAATAGTCTTATATTGAATAACATAATCTATGATATGATAATTTAACCTTTGTTTCTATTATTAAACTTGGTAATATGAAACCTTATCACCAAATTTAATGTTGAAATGAGCTAGGAACATGTCGAATAAAGGATTGAATACATTGACTGATTTATTCGATATATTATAGTACCATTGTAAAGATTAATCCTTTAGGCTCTATGGAAATAGATTGGTAAGTAGCCATTAATTTGTTACATAGTCCAAGCATGTTACATGAAAGGTTATCCAATCTGTCTCTATATCACCCTTGCCATCATAAAGAGTGAGCTTGGGTTGATCAAAACCTAGTGGTAGTGGTGTAGAAATAATGTGACATGTCAATGGTGTATACAGTAGAGAAAAAGAATCCAAATATTGTGTATGTCTAGAGGCACCTTGTTCAATATGTAGCACCTTGTATTGAAGATATCTTATCTCTTACACAAGTGCTACCACATCAGGTGACAAAGATGTACTAGTTATAGCTGGTAGCATAGAGGTAGGTAGGTATTTTACAGGGGGTTATTGAGAAATTATTGCCCCCATAGTGTCATGTGAAATTGGTTTCTCTAAAGGAATGGAAGACTCAACTTATTTATCCATTTTTATTTCCATGATATATTGTAAAATAAGATTAATATCTTGAGACTGGTCCTAGAGTCTGTCAAAAACATTGTAAGACCAAATATTTATGGAGTATAACTTCATTATTAATAATTGGTGGAAAGTGATCAAGAGTATGATGTGGTGGATCATCAATACTGGTGTTTGTGTCATCATTATTATTCTGATAGTGATCATCATCCAAATTATCCTCATTAAAATTGGTGTAATCTAGATGTGTATGATTTATAGCAGGAGTCTAAGCTAGTTGTTTATCCATGGTATATGGTCTAGTTGGAGGAATTTGGGTGAATTCAAGAGGGTTGCCATTGATTCATGCACTTAATATATAAGGAAGAGATTCAAGGGACTTATGTGTCATAATATAAACAATTTATATATTATTAGAAAAGATTAAATGAATATAATCTAAATAAGGAACTGAAATATGCATAAAAAGGATAGGATGCTCACAAACATGTAAGGTGATACCTCAAGAAGCAATGGGACCTATTATATGCATCTAGGGTCTGAAAGATGATTATTTTTGAAAATTAATATTGAATTAAAAAATTTAAAGTATATTTATGATTTTAATATGATAGTAAAAAATCAACAAATTATTAGAAAAGTACTAGGAAAATATTGGGACTAGTATGGGCAACTACAGTTTGAAAGAAATGTATTTTAAAATTACTACAAAATTTTAAAATTTTATTATAATTTGTGATTCTATTATGTAGGTAAGAAATTATAAATAAATTAGGAAAAAATTAGTATGAATTTTACCCTAGGGTTTCTAGCGTTTGTGTGTAATCAAAGTCAGTCAGGTTCACCAAATGATTTAACAATTTTAAGAACATTTGTGTATTATTCATAATTTAGTTAAAGGGTTTGAGTATTAAAATAATTAAATAAATATGAAATAATTAAT
>JARHVA010007748.1:65000-115000 GCA_037957365.1 Torreya grandis | reverse complement strand
AACCATATAACAATGATCAATTAATAATATTAAATAAACATCATATGCCAGATCATGTTCATGATGGCTCAACTCTTGGGACTATTATCCTCCTAATGGAGTCAAACCCCATCCTTAAGTATATTGACCTGAAAGCCCTAGCATAATAAGATAAGGGTTATATCAAATCATTATTTATTTTCCCTATATTATTTAAAACCATGTATCTAAAACCCCTTTTTATTTATTTCCAAGTGAAATAATAATGAAAATAGAAACAACCTAGTTATCAAATATTATTGTCTAGAAATGTGAAATTACAACTTTCTTCCCTTTTTACCTAGCTCTAAATTCTTTTCCATTACCTAGATCTATTATTTTTACTCTTTCATATATCATGCATTTTTCCTCCTCTTCTCTTCATTATTCCCCTTACACCAACAATGTATGTTCTCCATGAACCCATTTCTCCCCAATATTTATATCATTGTTTCTTGTTATAATCCATCCTGCATACCTAATTTTCTAGACTAATATATGTGTTCAGCATGATTTTATATTTCTAGTTGTAATTCTAAGCTATTATTTTGTCAATGCTATACTATTGTTGTCATGATCTAATTTAGATCATGTTTAGTTGGCTATTTGACTAAGTAATACATCTATAGTTTATTTTAGAAATATGTTGATTTGGTTGCAGTTATGGCATAGAATTGCACCCTTGTAGAGGAGTTATTCAAGATCCTCCACTCCTAGTCATAATATGGGAACAACCCTAGGCTATGGGCATCTTATAATAGGGGTGAACCTCTGGATAATGTTGACTTCCTCTTGATGGATCACCTAGACTAATGTTACTACTAAGAAAAGGGTTAGAAAGGCGGCAAAGGGCTCAAAAGAAATGTAAAAGGTGATGCACCAAATTTAAATGAGAACTCACATAAGCATGAAATATACATTTAAGAATAATAAGATAGTAATAACACATATAATCTCAAAATCTAGATAATTACATTTTTATTTCGTGAAGTAACTTCAAGAAGCAATGAATGAAGTAAGGAGGGATTATAAGACCCACACCAAGTTTACATTAATGGCAGCAAGAATGTAAGTCCAGACCTAAAAATAACATAAAAAGACCTTAAGAGATGCAAGAAAGAGGGATAATCGACATAGAAGATTCTCCTTCACAATGCCATCATGCACAAGCTTACTAAACACAGTTCAAAGGCAAAAGATAGGTAAAGAAAATATTTATTACTTCAAGATGTCTTGGATACAAGTTTTGACAGGGTCTAGCCTTATCAAATGAGATTATCCTATTATTCTTTCTAAAATAAAATAATCTATCTAAAATAAGAGAGAGTCTCACAATGGGAAATAAAAAAGGAGATATAGGTGAAAGGGGAAGAGAGAGGGAGAGAGGGAACAAATCATCAAAAAAAAAATTAGTTGCTACTAGTCTTTAATGAATGCTCAACCATATTTTTATCCAATCAAGAATAATTGATAATAGATAAATAAACATACATTTTTAACTCTTTTGTTGGCTGAGAAACATACTAGAAGACAATAATTTTTTTAGGATGATGAGTCATGCTCTTTCTAAGAAGAAACACCCTTAGAGCCTCCTTGAAAATATATTAAATTATCCAACTAATTTCTCCAACCACTAGATCCCCATCTTGGGATTATATGCTATCTTCCACCTAGATTCATTTTGAGGACAAAATCCTCATATCTATGAACCTGATAGAGCCATGAATATATCTAATTTGAGTGACTGTAAGTACCTACTTGTTGAGGATATGACTATTAATGAAGACAAGACACCCTTCCATATCTTCTTTATGTCTACCCCTACTCCAAACCTAAAAAAGGGTGTACTATAGAATTAAAATCAATCAATTTATTGGTTTTTCTATAGCTATTACGTAAATGAATATCTTATAAGCTATAAAGATTCATTCTTGAAATATATTAGGTTTAAGCAAACCTATTCTGCCTCTGAACCCTATATGTTTTAAGTCTTTAACCAGAGGTCCTAACTGAGCTTCAATGGAAACAAAAATTCATCATTAAGCATACTAATTGTATAATTATGTCTTGTGCTTAATGGTGCTTGACTGAACTCTAATAGTGCCATATTACCTTTGAAAATTTTGTTGTAGTTTAACTTGGGTCATATTTGTTCTTCATTTGGATTCTTGTAGATTTGAATTTTAATATCAACTATTAATCTCAATCCAAGATCCTTGATTGTGACATTTTTTTTTATCTCAAACATGTTTTACGGGTCTTGTAATTATTTCCTATCTAGTTCCTATGCTTACACCATGTGGTAACCTCACATGCATCTTGAGGTCATTAAATTTTGACTTTGATTTGTGCCTTCGATATACTTTTGAATGCTTAAATGTGTACCATTGATTTTATTAATAGTACACTATAATCATGACACTTGGTTGTTTTTTTTTATCCTTAATATTATCTAAATTTTTGACCTCTCACTCACCATTGATCTTGCTTAGTATGACTAAATGTGTTGCATTGATTTGTCTAGACCCACTGACTCTATCCTCACCCACATGCCATTGATATTTATTTGGGTACCCAATATCTTAAGACTTGGAATATCCATGTTTAAACTTAATATATTTGAATTTAAATGGATACTTCCCATGGATTAAACTCGATGTCCCCATGCATGTTACACTCTACTAGTTTAAATTTCGAGGCTTGTATCTTGAGATAGAAAACTCATCAAGGCCCTAAATTTGTAGAGGATGGTATTGGAACTAAAAGCATCATGTTCATGTAATAATTTTTCCTCAAGATAATTTCCAAGTGAATTTTTAAAATGCATAACCATGCTAACTTGTTCATTTCTACATGGCATGCCAAGATGGTTTGGCTTCTTAAAATAAGAAAATTCACACTTTAAAATTGTTTATAATGTTTCAAAAACTTTACAAGTAACTTGTGATATGATCATTATTTATGTGGGAAAATTTTGGCCAACATATTTGGTGACTCAACTAATAGTCATGCTTACTATGCTCAATAACCCATATCATTTGCCTTGACTGATCCATTAGGCATACAAATTATTAAGCCTTCATTTCTAATTGTCATGAACTAGTACAAGATTGGCCCTTTTTTAGGAAAGCTCTTCTTAAAGAAAAAAAGGACCAAAATAAACAAAAATAACAAATTTACCCAATGCACTTAGAGGAAATAAAAATAGAACAAAAACTAAGAGTGATGTTCACACAAGCACTTGAATGAAAAAATGAAAACTACTCTAATATATACAAGGATACATCTTACACATGTCTCTCTCCTAGGTCAAATGGGAAATATTAAGCATCATGCATTTTTAATGGAAAAGGATGAAAAATACCTTGCTTTTGAGAGATCATGATATGTGGGCTAAAATTCCTAATTGCTACCTCTTTTGGCTTGCTCTCTAAAGAATGAAATGGGATAAACATGTCTCTATTATAGACACAATAGTCCATTATTCAAAACTTTCCCCATATTATATTTAGGAGAAACTTCAATATCCTCACATGATGGATATTTTAAACTTGGAGGATGAATATTCAGGCTTAGGCAAAAGAGTTGTACTTAATCCCGAAAAGTAGTCTCCTCTTGGTCATATAAGATAATGCCAATCTTAACATCATCCTTAATTTAATCACTTTAAAAGGAGCCATATGGTATCTCATCAACCCATATAAGGTTCAAAATTTCATATTCTTGTGGTTTTTGATCTGACCATTCTTCTTGATTCTTGAAGACATTAATACTACCTTTAATGGATAATTTGTTTTGATCTTGGTCAACTTCCTCAACCTGATAAGCAAGTTCAAACTCATGCTTTAGAGGAGGCATAATTTGGTTTAGAACCTATACCTCATCCATAAAGTCATGGTAAAATTGTTTCCATACTTCATTCTAATCATCTTTCTCCTCCATTTCTTTCTCTTGATCATTTATGACCTCTTTAACATGATCAACTAACTAATTAACTATTGTAACCACATCGACCTTTGCACTTTGATCAGCCTCATCTTTGACCCCACCAAATGGAATCTCTTAGAAAAAATAAAGGTATTTTTTGATCTTATATACACCATGAATAGACACTTATTCAAGTATGAATGCATCAGTATTAAATTCAAACTCTATTTCATTAGTATCAAAGCCATGACAAGAAGGTTAGTCCAAACCTAGCTTTTCCTTTGAACAAAGTGGGTTGTCTATCCTCATAAATACTTGTGTTGTACCCTTTAGGATCACCAATGACTACAAGATCCTCCTTTATATTTTTTGAAATAGGTTATTCCTCCACGAGGGAGATAGTGGGAGGGTGAAAAAGTTCACCTTGCTTGCAACTTAAGAGAGTATCCTTCCAACAAGGGACTTTAAAGGTTTTTTCAGGTGGTCCTTATGGAAGAGAATAAGAATCATGAAATTTTGTATGGTAGGTTCATTTATTTGAGATAATACCTCTTCCTTATTCTATTCAACCAATAAATCCTTCTTTATGCTCTCCTAAATTGATTTCTATGAGGGTAATGTGTAAGGCTTGGCCACCTTCTCCTTTTCATAAATAAGTATAAGAGAGGGTTGATTCATAAGAGAGGATATGACATATTTGGGACCATTGGTACAACAGAGGATCTATGATGGGATGGCTTAGTGTTATTTAGTTGAATAGTCTTTAATGATTATCCTGACTCTTGATAGAGATGAGCTTTGACAAGGTGAAGTAGGGGGTTGGGTTTGAGCATGAAAAAGATTAAGAGGCAGAAATTGTAGTCTAGGTTTATCTACCCTTATTTTTAAGAGGAACTGATAGTCATTTTCTCTCTTTAATTGGTCTTTCCTAACCAAGTACTCTTCCTAAAACCTCCACTCTTACTCTTGAATAAAAACTTGGTATTCAATATTTTCTTATTACCTATAATACTCTCCTATCCTATCAATCTCTCTCAATTCCTTTTAGAATACAAGTATTATCTCCCTAAGACTCTCTTTTGGCTAAATAGAGAGAGGAAAATTCTAACAAGGTTTATGTATTATATCTTGAGAGCCACTTAGGTTGAAGCCATAAACATTATTAATCTTGTATGAAGGATAAGGAATGAAAGAACATGCATTTTGATAAAATGAATGATAATACATACCAAATAATGATGATACGGCATTTGGAGTGCTTATAGCATTTGATACATACTTAGAGTTGCCATTAATGTTTTCACTCATGCCTCCAAAGGTTGATTGGATGAAAAGAGCACCAAAACCCATCACTCAATGTACAATGTAGTCCCATTGGGCATACCATAAACTATTATACTCAAGATCCTCCACTCCTAGTCATGATATGGGAACAAAGCTAGGGAATGGGTATCCTATAATAGGGTTAAACCTCTTGAGAGGGTTGGATTTCTCTTGATGGATCACCTAGATGGATGTTACTACTGAGAAAAGGGTTAGAAAGGGGTCAAAGAGATCCTAAGAAAGCTAAATGGTGATGCACCAAATTTAAATGAGAACTCACACAAGCATGAAATGTACACAAAAAAAGCATAAGATATTACTAACTCACATAATCTCAAAATCTATCTAATTTCATAAGTATTTCATGACCAAGGTTCAAGAAACAATGAATAAAGCAAGGAGGGATTCTAATACCCACACAAATTTTACATTAATGGTAGAGAGAACATAATTCTAGACCTACAAATAACTTGAAAACAACTTAAGAGAGGAAAGAAAGAGGGACAATGCACATGGAAGATTCTCCTTCCTAATGACATCATTTACAAGCTTGCTAAACATAGTTCAAAGGCAAGAGATAGGTAAAGAAAGTCTTTATTGCTTCAATAGGTATTTCATACATTTTTTGATAGGGTCTAGCCTTCTAAAATGAGATTATCCTACTCTTCTTTCCAAAATCAAAGAATCTATCTAAAATCAGAGAGAGAGAGAGAGAGAGAGAGAGAGAGAGAGAGAGAGAGAGAGAGAGAGAGAGAGAGAGAGAGAGAGAGAGAGAGAGAGAGAGAGAGAGAGAGAGAGAGAGAGAGAGAGAGAGAGAGAGAGAGAGAGAGAGAGAGAGAGAGAGAGAGAGAGAGTTACAATGGGAAAGAACAAAGGAGATATAGGTAAAAGGGGAAGAAAGAGAGAGAGGGAGCACACCATCAAAAAATAGTAAATGGGTTGACACTAGTCTTCAATGAATTCTCAACCACATTTTGATCCAATCAAGACTAATCCATCATAGATAGATCAACCTTCATTTATCCCAATAGCACTCAAACTCTTTCATTAGCTGAGAAAATAATTTAATTTATTTTGGGAATAATGGAACTTTATTACAATTTTATTTAAGGGTTTGGATTAATAAATAAGTATAAAATATAAAAATAAATATAATCCTAATTTGTGTAACTGTTTGTCTTTTTCACCTTTCTAAAAATATAAATAAATAAGAATAAATATAACTTAGCTAAAAAATAGATTGAGATGATTAATACATAGTTTGAAAATGGTTATGTAGGACTAGGAAGGTGTCATAAACTTTAATCTAGATTTCATTGGTTTAAAGGATAGGAGAGCTGAAAAGTAGATGCTTTGGTGTCTGACACTATCATCTATTCCTACCACTATTATCCAAACTTATCACATAAACCTAAAACTTTTTGGGTAGTTGTGTTGTGTTTGTGTCAGCATGTTTATGAAAAAACAAGCACTGGTCATTGATAAAACTTGCTTTCAAGCTGATTTTATCTTCAAAACCTAACCCTCCATCATGCTTGATAAAATGGAATTTGAGTCACTTGAGAAAGAGGGGGTTAGTGTGATTTATGTAGTAAATTTTAAATACACACCCCTTATGTGGGAACACTACCTACACACTAATATTCTAAAGATGGGTCAAGCCGTATGTATTTCTCCCACCTAGTGTGATTTGTGCAATAGTGTGATGCAAATGCAAATGTCAAATTGATAAATTTTGAGGTTGTTAAGGACTAGTATGAGGATCTTAGTAGGTTTGGAGCTATGTTGGGTGATTGTGTGAAAAAAATAGGGAATTTTTTTTTTTTTGATTTTTTTGTAATCTTGCTTGATTTGTAAGTTTGGTCACTTCTTTTGTAACTAAGGTTTTGAGCAGGATCTTATAAGGAAAATTTTATCATGGCTTAGATGTATTCATGTTAGGGTAACCTAAATAAGGATAAGGACTAGATAGATATTACTATTGTTGATCAAAGTGAAAACGGATAAGACCATTAAAAATGCAACACTTATCTATGAGGCACTATAGTCCAAATGGGGTGCTCCTATCTTATAGGCTCAGAACCTAGGAGAATAGGATTGGCATAGGGAATGCTATTTAGCTGAGGTGGAATGACTATTTAGAAGGTTTTAGATGACTGGAAATGAGAAAAAATGTGTCTATAATGGTTGCAAGAGCATGTAAAAAAGACCTATAAATGGGGTGTTGTAATCCACACTCAAATTACCAATTTGGACATTTTATATGACTATATTTGTCCCCCCTTTATTGTAGTGATGTAGCAAAGTGAAATACTAGGATAAAGGAAAAATAAAAAGAGTACATAAACTTAATTTTAAGGGTGAAGCCCATGAATATGTGTGATGTTAAGTGTGCATAGAGAGATCATAGAGTAAAGCATACATCTACCAGAGAAAATAAGGAGTAGATAAGTTCTTACTAGACATGTTATGTCTAAAATAAGAATGTACAAAGGTTAGGTAAAAGAGAGAGGAAGAAAAAGGAATGAATACACCTAATTGGGTATGTGAACCAATACAAAACCTAATGTGATGTTGAGTGATGCTAAGTGATGTTAGGTATGTATTGTACCAAGAGTAATATCATGAATGGAGTTGAGTGCTCAATTCCCCAAGGGTGGCTTAAGAGTAAAAATGCTAACACTTTGGCTCCATAATTTACCACTATTTATTGAATATATGTGATTATGTGTATGTTAATATATGCTTGGACTATGTGTCTAATCCATCTGAGTAGGTGGCTCAAGAATACAAAATCTAGCTAGTCTTTTGGCTCCATTATTTCCCACTAAGTGTGAACTATGAACTAATACCAGTATGAATGTGTGTCATATGAGATGAGTCATGAAAACCATGAATTATTTGTAATCTAATAATGTGGCATGGATATCCAAATGTAACTATGCCAATCTTGGCCACTCTAAAAGGTGGAGATTAGCATTGTATGAAAGCAACTCCAAAACTGAGAATTGGGATTATGTTAAAGCCACTCAAAAATTATTCCAACCATCTATATATGGAATAAGACATGAAACTAATAATAATATACATAGTTAATACAATAAATTATAAATAAATGAATGTAAATGTATCATGCAAATTACCCCCAATCATTGTTGTCTATAACATAGATTCTAATCTAGAAGTTGTACCAACTACCCAATATAAAACTATAAGTGAGAGCCATCATACCACACATGATGCCCATATATCTAGATAATCTGAGTAAAATTGTACTTAAACTACCCAATCTAAACTAGACTATAGATGATAAAATTGTAATTAACATTGCCTTTTTGCTTGTTTCTAAAAATTCTAGGGTTTTAGCTGTTTGGATTGGAGTACCTAAAAGTATACACTTTACTATAGGGTGATATAATTTGAATGGGGCATTCTTGTCCTTTAATATTTTTTATTATTTTTCTATATTTTTGCCTATTTTTCTAGTCTATTTTTCATGTCTTGAATTATGATTGTTGTTGTCAAAACTGATTTTGACCAGTAGAGGGCTCTACTCTATGTGACAAAACCCTTATTTTTTGCCCCCTCTTTTGAGGATAGGAGTGAAGACCCTATAATGAATAACCTCATAATAAATATCCCTATAAGTGTGTTATGCTAAAAAATACATGATATAACAATTATGATCAAAAATATGTCTATGATATAGTATAGTTTGTGTTAGAGATTGTTAAATCAATAGAGGTATACCTAGATAAATGTAACAATGTAATAGCATGCACAATATTCTAAACTAAAATTATAAATATGGTTATTTTTCAATGGGTGATAGAGCATGATGTCCATCATGGTATCTAAGAAGACAAGATAATGCATGATGTGGATCATGGCATTGTAAATAACTAAGAAGTAAATAAGCAAACAAGCACACAAGGCAAGAAGTAAGAAGCATAAAAAAGAGGCCAAAGGGAAAAGAAAACAAGGGACATGGGCACATGTCACTCAAATTGGGAAAGAAATCATATAACTTATGTTTAAATTCCCACATAAACATATAATTTCAAACAAGAAAGATTTGCATGAGGGCCACAAACACAACCAAGAGTATAATAAAAGGACATTGGAAAATATCCTAAGGCACACACAAATAAAAAAATATGAACTAAGAAATTCAATCACATATAGCTACTCAAATTAAGAAAGGAAGTCATGTAAATGCTATAAATATAATCACATCTAACTAATCAAAAAAGGAAGTGAAAGTATGAAAAACATGTAGTACAACACTAGGTAGATGTTAAGAAATACACAAGTGCTATATACTAGTATGTGTTGATAGAATAATGTATATAAGCTAGTAAGTAATGTACATCAACATGATAAGTAGATTGTGTGGTGTAGGAATGACATAACATAGATGGTGTATTCATGTATAATAATCCCTAATGGATAGATATGTTGATGTATGTATTGAATGTAAAGTTAAGATTCCCCCTGAATAGGTATAGTGAAGCAATCAAGGATTTAGGTATCACTACACACACTCAAAGAAGATCAAGTGAAAAATTTTAATGTAGATAAATTGACAAAAAATAACATAGAATAGCAAAATGTAAGTTAGCATGGTAGTAAAAATGTGAAGCATGAATAATGAATATAATTGAAAAGCTTTTGGTGTGAGTTATTTGAATGTTTTTGTTTTTTTACATGTTATATTATTTTTGGTGTTTTTAAATGAGCTATGTACAAGTAATCATAAGGAAACTATGTAAAATAAATAAAAAAAACTATGTATAAGTAAGATAATAAATTATGTACAATAAAGACTAAGAAGAAATGATACTAACTAATGAGTCTTACAAGAGACTCTCCATCATGGTGTCTTGTATCAAAGAGAGAGATCATGCATGATCATGAAGCATGATGGAAGGGATGAGATTGTGACTCTGAAAGCTATGTATTTTATAAGTGATGTAAAATCTCTATAGTATAAAATGATTGTGGGGTCCCCCTATAACTCTAAGAAGTAGATGCAATTATGGGGATCTTAGGGACCCATATGGTAGTAGAATAAGATATATGAAAATGTGCTCTATGTATAGAGGCATGAGACCTCAATGATATTTTCCTAGGTATGAATACTATAGATGTAAACTATTTAGAGTCTTGAAACTATTTTTGATGGAGTGGTTGATCTAAGGGAGGCCTCCATATAAGTGTATGAACTCTCTGTGTTGGTGAGGGAGGCCTTAACTATGTCTAAATCTTAACATGAGGAAGAACTATAACTAGTGAAGGAGTTAAAACTTGTGACTACAGAGTAAGAGATGGTTCTAAAGTGGGGAGTGGTAAATCATATGTAATTCAAACAACTATAACAATCTAGTTAATGTGAATGTATTTCATGCATATATAAACTATAGAAGGTACTACATGGAGTTTCTAGATCCATGTTTGACCAAGCAACATGCCCAATATTCCTGCACTAGTAACAATAGTAAATAGTGTGGCCATATGTAATAGACAAACCATTAGAAAAAGTACAATCTCACCAAATGAACTCTATATGTATCTATTGAATCCATTGATAACTATGTTTGTTAAGGTGATATCCTACTCTCAATATCCCAGATACTAAAGTAATGTCATAGTGCACATTTCCATATTGAATACATTATCTACAAGAACACTATGAATGGTATGGTGATTAATGTAAGATCTGAAAAAGAGTTCATAGTAATTTTAATCATCCTCAACTTTCTCTTGCTATGAGAAGGAGATCAAAGGTCTAGCTATAACTCTTAAACTATAAAAATAAATCATGTTGCTCAAAGGATGTGACTCAACTAAATGTGTCTAGTATGTAGCTAGTGGATGGTGTGCATAATATGCATGGTGAACACTTGATTTTATCCCTATATCCTATTTATAATGTTTTAGTAATGGATTTAAGAAAAATTTTAGAGCCTTGCTTTGTGTTTGCTTTGCTTGAGGAGGGTCAACTAGAGTGCTAGATCAATAAGGTTTTTATCTATCAAGTCTTATATCTTGTGTTGGAAAGTAATGCATCTATTTTTTGTGTGTCCTAGTGCCCTATGAAAATCATAAAATGCATTTTGAGCATATCCATGTGGAAGAGGCTTTGTCATATCAATGTCTCAAATAGGTGGGAGAGATAAGACATTCCATTCTATAGCTACTATAAGACTCTAGCTCAAGATACTGATAGATTGGTAAAGGCTCACTGAGGAGGTGATAATAAAACCACTCAATGAGGGGTATCTAAAGGTGCATGAAATATAGGTTGATTTTGAATTTTTCTATTTTTAACTTTTACTTTATATGGGACTTTAATTTTACTCTTGTTCATTGTTTCTAATATGTTTGTGTACTTGAGTTTTCCCATTGAAAGTAATTTGACTTCCCTTTCCATTAGTGTATGACATAAATCAGTGAAGGAAGAAAATGTTTTGAACATTATTGACTCATGTAAAGTTATTAAAAGACTATGTTTGAATATATCTTGTAATTCTTGATCGGCCATGGGCTAGTCAATTTAGCAAAGATAGTCTTATATCTAAGAACATAATATATGATTTGATCATTTGAACTTTGTTTCTATTTTAAAACTTTGGCACAATAAACCTTCACACATATGTTAATGCTAAAATAAGCTAGGAACATGTTAGCTAAAGAATTGAATGTTTTGACTGACTGATTTTCTAGACTATATAACCACTGTAGAACATAATCCTTTAAAGTTCATGAAAATATCTTGGTTAATAACTAGTCATTTGGCACATACTCCTAGCATATTTCATGAAAATATCTTAAGTGTATTTTGGGATCACCCTTTCCATCATATAGACTAAACTTGGGTTGAACAAGACCTAGTGGCAAGGGTGTAGAAGTAATATGGCATGCCAATGGTGTATGAAGTAGAGCAAAAGAGTCCAAAGCTTATGTTCATCTATAAGCACATTTCTCAAGATGTATCACCTTGGATTGAAGCTATTAAATCTCTTAAATAAGGGTATCCACATCAGAAGGTGAATATGTACTAGCCGTAATTGGTGGTACCTCATAGGAAAGTTGGGCTAATATGGGGGGTTATTAAGATAGTTACCCATGTAGTGTCATTTGAAATTGGTTTTTCTGTGGTTTTAAAGGATTGACCATTGTTTGATTTTTGTTATTATTCTTATAGTATTTTTAGTATATCATCTTGTATATCAATATTTTTAGTTAAATGGTCTTGAAGTTCCCTCTTATCATTTTTGTCAAAGCCAATATATTGGGTTAATATTAAAGTAGGAAATCAAAATGAAAGTGGATTGAATTTTTTGTAATAAGTTATAATAATAAAAATGTGATGGAAGGAAATTATTGAATAAAGAAAATATAAATTCCTAAGAAAACAAATTGGGATATGCATAAAAAGGATACGAATCTCACTAATATGTAAGGTGATACCTCAAAAGCATAGGGACCTAGTATATTCAACTAGGGTTTGAAACAAATGATTTTTAAAATTACTATGGTGAATTTTAAAAAATTGAATGTGAAATTTTTATGTATATATGTAGGAAAAATCATAATAGTATTGCTAAAATCAATAAAGAATTTTCCCTAGGGTTTCTAGGGTTTTTATGCACAAATGAAGTAAGTCAAATTCACCAAATGATTTAACTTATTTTGGGAATTATTGAGTTTTATTCCTATTTTATTTAAGGGTCTGGATTAGTAAATTAGTACATAATATAATAATAAAGTCCTAATTTGTGTAATTGTTTATCTTTTTCACCTTTCTAAAAATAACAATAAATAAGAAGAAATATAACTTAGCTAAAAAAGATAGAGATGACTGATACAGAGGTTGAAAATGGCTATACATGACTAGCAAGGTGTTGTAGACCTAAATCTAGATTTCATTGGGTGAAAGGAAAAGAGTGATAAAAAGTGAATACTTTGGTGTCTGATGCTAGCATCGATTCTTACTTCTATTTTCCAAACTGATCACAAAGATCTAACACTTTATGCATAATTGCATTGTACCTGTGTGAGTGTGCCTATGGAAAATAAAGGACTGGTCATTGATAGAACTTGATTTGCATCTAATTTTGTCTTCAAACTCTAACCATCCATCATTCTTGATAAAAAGACATTTGAGTCACATGATAAAGAGGGGGGTTAGGGTGAAATATGTATTAAATGTGAAATCCACCTAGAAACCAATAATTTGAAGAAGGATCAAGCCATATGTAGTTCTCCCAAATTGATAGTATTTGAAGTAGTTAGGGACTGGTATAAGGAGTTGAGTAGGTTTTCAAATATGTTGAGTGATTGTGTGTAATGAATAGGGAATTTTTCCTTAGTGCTTTGTTTGTATTCTTGATTTTTTGGTAAGTTTGGTCACCTCCTTTATAAATGAGCTTTTGAGTGGGATTTTATAGGGAATAATTGGTCATAAGTTAGATGTATTTTCACTAGGCCTACCTAATTAAGGATAAGTATCAAATGAAAATGACCATTGGGGATCAAATTTTAAATGTATAGGACCACTAAAAAGGGGACACTTTTCTATGGGGTGCTATAGTCCAAATGGGGTGCTCCTATTCTATAGAGTTGAGACCTAGGGGATTAGGATTAGTATAGGGAATATTGGCTGGATGAGGTGGAATGACTATTAAAAAGGTTTTAGATGATTAAAAATGATAAAAAGGTGTCTAAAAGGGTTGATGAGAATGAAAAAAGGACCTATGGATGGCGTGTCATTAGCCACAGTCACACTACCAATTTGGACATTTTATATGATTAAAAAAACATACTAAAAGACAACAATGTTTTTAGAATGATGAGTCATGCTCCTACTAAGAATAAAAACCCTTAGAGACCCCTTGAAATCTATTAAATTCTCTAATTTATTTTTCCAACCACTAGATCTCTATGTTTAGATTCTATGCCATCTTCCACCTAACTTCATTATGAGGAAAAAATCCTCATATCTATGGACCTGATAGAGCTACGACTATATCTACCTTGAGTGGATGTAACTACCTACTTATTGAGGATATGATTATTTTGGAAGACAAGACACCCTTTCATATATTGTTTATTTTTTTCCCTAGTCCAAACCTAAACATAGGTTTAATATAGATTGAAAACCAATCCATTTATTTGTTTTCCTATAGTCTACATAGCTTCCTTCTTGAAATATATTAGGTTTAAGAAAACTTATTCTACCTCTGAACCCTTATATGCTATAAATATTTGACAAGAGGTCTTAACTGAGCTTTAAAGATGATGTAACTTCATCATTAACCATATTGATTGTATAACTATGTTTAATTCTTAATGGTACTTGATTTAATTCTAATGGTAGCAAATTCCATTTTAAATGTTTGCTCTGGTTTGACCTAGGTCATATTTGTTCTTCATTTGGAGTATTCTAGCTTTCACTTTTAATATCAATCATTGATATTGATCCAAGCTCCTTGATTGTGACATTTTTTGATCATGTGTGTGTTATGTGGGTCTTAAAATTAGTTACCATCTAGTTCTTATGCTTATGTCATGTGGTAATCTCACATGCATCTTAAGGTCATTGATGTTTGACTTTGATCTACATCGTTGATCTACTTTTGCATAATTCAAAAGTACACTATTGATTTTCTTAGGAGTGCACAATCATGAAACTTGGTAGCTCCATGTTTTTCCTCAATATTCACTAACTTGTTGATTACTCATTCATTACTAAACTTACTTTGTATGATTGAACATGCTCTATTGATTTGTCTAGACCCACTGACTTCATCTTAGTTTACTTGATAATAATCTTGATTTGGGTACCTGAGATATTACCACTTGGCATATCTATATTAAACCTTAGGATATTTGAATTTAAATGGCTATTTCCCATGGCTTAAACTCAAAATCCCCTTACATGTCACACTTTACTAGTTCAGCTTTGCAGGATTGTATATTGAGATAGAAAACTCATCAAGACTCTAAGTTTGCATAGGATGGTCTTGGCACTAAAATGATCATGTCCATGAAATATTTTAGAATTAAGAGGATTTAAAAGTGAATTTGTAAAATACACAACCATGTTGACCTATTCATTTCTACATGATGTGTTGAGATGGTCTGACTCCTTTAATTAAGAAAATTCACACTTTAATCTTGCTTAAAGTGTTCAAAACCTTTAGAAGTGACTTGTGATCTACTTCTTGAAGTTTGTCTACTCCTTATAACATTGAATCACTCTTCAACTAGGACCTCTATTTAACCTCTCACCCCCATCTAGTCAAAATTTTCTTATGTGGGCCAATTTTGGCCAATAGTTTTAAAATTTAGTTTCTATAATTTTACTAATCAGTTAAAATATACATTATTATATTGTACAGGTGTTGATAATTCACATTTATGGGTGTAGGTATAGGTACATGAGCTAGGTTAGTGGTAGATTATGATGTTTAAGGGATAATGGACAAGGACAATGAGAATTTGGGTGACTAACACAAGTAAAAAAGTTGTATTATTCATGATTCATTAGTCACTAAATAATAACTTATTCATTTTGTTATTCCATCAATTTTAGTTATCTTTTGGTAATATTCTTATTTTCAATTATTTTCTTGACTCATTTTTTTTATGTAGTCTTGTATGGCTTGATTTTTTTATCATATTACACTTAACCAATTAGAATCAATGGTTTTATTGAGCTCATTATCTTATTTTGTTACTTTAAGCTTGTTAGGCCTTGGGTATTGTTATCTTGTATTCTATTGTGCATAATCATTAACATTTTTATTCATAGGCCATCATTGGCTTATATCTAATTATGCTTATAATATTTTCATGTTTAGTAAATGAAGATAGGCCCATTGAGCTGATATATTGAGAAATGTTATCCTAAAATTATTATCAATCTTTGAGATTGCATTGACATTTATAAAATCTTATAAGAATTGGTAATGCTTTGGTATTCATTAATAAATGATGTTTGATTTTTTATTAAAGCCTTAGTGACTTAGGCATGGTGGTAAAAAGGTTTAATGTTAATATTAAATGGTTAATGTCTATGTTAATGTTTTGATTATGTTTTATCAACCCATGATGGTGTTGAATATTATTATTGATTAACGAAGAGATTGTTGAGCATTTTCATTGAGTCTTGAGTTTTGGTATTATTGTTATCATTGATGTCAAAGTTTAAAATGAAGGTATATGATTATTTCATTGATTATAAAGGTTATTGTAAAGGTATATTTTTAGGTAATCCTTGAGGTATGTTTATGATGAGTTTTTTTGTCATCATAGTGAGTATTGTTGCTATATCAGAGTAGTGATGAGAGAGTACAATTTGAATTGATAAATATCATTGAGATCAACATGAATGAGTATAGGTCAGTATTTCAAGTTTTAGGAAACTTTCAAATCTTTATCTAGACCTTGTGAGATGGTTTATGTAGGTAGTATGATCAAATGAGTAAGCTCTGAAGAAGTTGTGTGCTCTAAAGATCTATGTAAATTTCTTTGAAGATGCTCTAAAGATTATACAAATATGTGAATGATCCAAATAATAATTGATAGTATTTGAGCATGAGATAGGTTTTTTAAGTTTGTACCTGAGGCATTTAGGACATTAAAAATTATTAGAAGGTTAGATCCAAATATCTATGTATTCAACTATGAATATCCTTAGTTGAGCTATGAAGATCTATAAGAAGATCCAAATATGGTATGTTGAAGCTCCAAATAAGAGTGAGTGTATGATTTTGATTGAGCATACACAATAAGCATTGGAATAAAGGATAGTTTTAAGGTGAAGCCTACAGGGTGGGTAAAATTTCATTTTCAAGGCCTAATGAGACTTATAGGTCATAAAATAGAAAGTAAAAAGATAGATGGTGTCCATATGAGGTATCAAGATTAGTTTCCAAGACATGGGTGATTATGTGATCATTAAAAAGGGTGATTATTATTTTTTTAATTATGTACATGAAGTTTTAGGTCATGTTTTACAATAAAAGGATTGAAAAAGTGTTTCAAGTTTTCTCAAGTGCATAAAATGAATAATTGTCTACTTGAGAAGGTTTTTCAAGTGTTTATTGGCATGTACAAAATTTTCATGAAAATATAAGATATTAATGGTATACAAATAATCGTTCTATATCATATTTCTAATCATTGGTTTATATAAAGAGGATCTAAGTTTTATGAATGATCATTAAGATTGGAAGATGGTATAAGCCTTCATAGATCCGTAATAATGACCTGATGTTGAAGATCTTGTTATAAAAAGAATATAATGGTTTGATATGGAAATTTATGTGATTATAGGTTTTATTCAACTCTCTTAAGTACCTTTAGGAGAGATTGGATTCAAAGGTGAGAAAGCATACCCTATAAAAATTTATTGTTTTTCAAAGATTTATTAGTAGAAGAAAATGTTGATTGAGTCAAAATAGATTTTTGACTCAATCTATCCATCAATGCTTCCCCAAACTATCTATATTCTAACATTTTGTAATGTTTCCCCATAGAGGTCACCATTTGTTGATTCTCAACTACCTGTATTCCTACCTATATATTGAAAAATTTCATGGTCTTGTGATGTGTTCATGCCATACCCTATATGGTCCCTAAATACTTCATATAACCTTGTTACCATGGTTTAAGGCTAGTTTAGAAAAGTAAAGTTAATGCCTAATAAATTTTACTACCAAGTTTATTATTTCCTTCACCTCTGAAGAAAATGTTGATTGAGTCAAAATTGATATTTGAATAAAGATTAAAGTATGAGACTTGTAGTTGTTGTCCATGAAGGTTTTTGTATACATTCCAAACCTCAGGTGTGAAAATTTCATGATCTTAGTTAGATAATCGCTAACATCCCTAATGGTGTAGACAGTAAGAAAATCATGTAAACATTAAAAGATGATTCCTGACGTGTCTTTAGGTAAGAATGATAGATTGAAGTGTTTGATAATGTTACTTGGGACTTGAATTATCTATCCAATATTTTAAAAATATTTGAATTCATTACATGAATTTGTAACATTAAAGCCTAAATGGCTTATCTAGCTGAGTGGAGTCTATGAGAAACTAGGTCAAAAGATTGGTGTATAAGACCAACAAATTCCAATAGTACTTGTAATATTTTTGATGAAAGTTATTATAAGTATGATATAATACCTTGTTAAGACATTAAAATCCCTTGAGTATACTCAATAACATGTCAGAGTTTCATTTTTCCTTGACTATGTTGTGAAGTCAATTGGCATCTTTGAGTGAGCATCTTATAGAGAAGAGTTTGAACCGGTATGCTGTAAGTTGAAGCATTTGATGAAGTTTGAGATGACCTTGACATTATGATGTTTCTTAATATGTGATTTTTTCCATGGTTATTTTTCAAAAATGTGTTTATGTTTTAGTTGTTTAAGATAAATTTTCTATGTATGCACATGCCTTTTATGAATAGTGATTTGAGAAGGGGTTCAAATGGTAATTGGACCTAAATAAAAGTTTTATAGGGTCTATTTGAGTGTATTATGATTTTTTATTATCATATTAAGTTTTTTTATATGCTTCAATAAATATCAAAGTGTAACGTGTTGCTAAGAAGGCATATTAGGTCTCCATTAAGCCTAAAAGAGGAGTAAGGACACATTAAGATATGGATGATCTAATGTATTATTGGATTCATGTTCAAGGTATGATATTTTATATTATAATTCATATTCAATTTTTACCTAGGAGATAATAATGTTTGTTCAACTAAGAAGGATATGATCAAGTGATTAGTATAAATAATATGCAATTTAGGCTTATTTGTGTGCATAGAGAGTGTGAAAAGAATAAGTGAATGATAGGGAGAGTTGGTGAGATAAATAGGTAATGTATACCATTATATTGGTTTCATAAATATATAAAATACGTTATGAATATGAGGATTAAGGTTATAATACCTAATTAAACCATGAGGAGGGCTAGTTGAGTGAAGAAGGCTAGAGGGAAGATTGAGACAGACAAAAGTGAGAAAAGAAATAAGAAAGAATATCACCATCTATTACATTAGAAATAATGGTTTATAAATTTTATCAATTTTTTTATGTGATTTATCTGGTGATAAGTCATTTGGGGGGTTGGTGCCTCCTTGTAAGTGGATGATTGCTAAAGTCTAGGTGAGCTGGTATTGAACTAGTTAGGGTGGTGATCTATGTAAAGTGGGTGATTCACTAAAATATTACTATTTATCTTATATGATTGTGTTTAATTTTATACATCAATATGTTTTCTTCCATTTAGGGTTTGTATATGTATATGTTGTGTTCATATGTTTCATATTTTTTATGATTTGATGCTTGTGCTTACTAATATGTGCATGCTTGTTAGAATGGTTCATGTATGATTAAATGGAATTGAATGAAAAACTTTGAATACTGATTCACCACCCCCCTGCATTAGTCACTTTAATTTTATAAATTGGTATCAGAGCCTAGTCCTTTGAAGTAGGTCTAAAATACTAAAGGAGATCTTAAGAAGCAAGGATGACTAGTCAACAAGCTCAAGGTGGTTTATCTACCCTTGAGGCTTTGTTGTTTAATGGATCTAACTATGGCTTTTGGAATGTTAGGATGAAGTTATATCTGATGTGATAAGGACAAGATATTTGGTAATCAATTATGGATGGTTATATTTCACCTCTAATTTGACCAACATATACAACATGTAAGAAGGCTACTAAAAATAACTCCAAGGGAATGACTATCATTCATTGTGGCCTATCAAAGGCAAATATTGTAAATTTAATGCATTGTTTATCAACCAAAGATATATGGGAAAATTAGAGACTATCTATGAAGGAGACACCAAAGGTCAAGTTAGCCAAGTTGTAAACCCACATAAGGTAGTTTGAAAGCCTGAAGATGGATGAAGATGAAACTATTGTGTCATGAATGTTAAAGGTCAATGAAGTTGTCAATATCATTAAAGTATTGGTAGAAAAAATGAAATTATCTATTTTTATTCTAAAAGTCTTAATATCACTAACTCTTAAGTTTGAGTCTAAGGTATCTGTAGTAGAAGAGATGCATGATTTGGACAAGGTAGAGATGAATGGGCTTCATGGCATCTTGACTACCTATGAAATGAGAACAAATGAAGGAAGACCCCTCAATAAGTAATAAAATTTAAAAGTTACAAATAATTCAAAGGCTAATAAGGTTAAAGATATGGTATGTTTATATATTGATGATAATGAACTCATAGTTGTGTTTCTAGAAAATCAAGGTTTGGCTTAGGGAAGTACAAGGGTAATTTACCATTAAAATGTTTTAGTTATGGTAAAATTAGTCACTTAGAAACCAAGTGTCCTAACAAGGATAAATCTAATCATAATAAAGAACATGCTAAACACCATAAAGATGATAGAAACATCTATAAGTCTGAAAAGAACAAGATAGAATTTAAGAAAAATTAAGGAAAGAAAGGATCATTCAGAAATAATAAGAGATTCTATACCAAAGAAGATAGTTCATATGATGTAAGTGATTTAGACACATCTAAGAGTGATGATGAAAATAATGAATCTGAACATGACAATAGTGAAACTTTGTTCATAGGCATAGAATCAGGCAATGATGGTTGTTCAAATGAGAAAGACCTTATGGTTGATGTAGAATCTAATGAAGAAGTATACTATGAAAATGAATAAGGATAAGCTGAAGTAAATATTGAGGTAGATTTGGTAAGTTACCTAAAGGATTTAAAGTTTCAAAAAATTAAAAAAATAAACTACGGTCATTAGTTAAGGATTATGAGGATTAGATTATATTTTTTGAGGAAAGGCTAAACAATACTTCCAAGGAGTACAATGAGATCATAAATCAAGGTGAGACACAAATGGAGATAGTCAATGAATATATAAAGGCTAAAGAGGAAGAATGCATTAGGTATGAAACTAAATTATCCCTAAAATCTATGTTTGATTAAGCATCTATCAAGGTGAAGATCTTTGTGAAAGTTGAAAAGAGAACTAAGGATCTAGATGATATCTTGAGTAGTAAAAAGTCTAAAAGTGATAAGACAAATCTTAGTTTAAAATAAGACTAAAATGAAGTACCTCAAGTTGAGGAAAATACTATTGAAGATAAGAAGGTCAACATGAAAAGACTAATCAAGAAGCTTAATGCCAGAAGGTATGTTAAAAGTAGTTAATTTGGTCATAGATCAAAATAATGTATAAGACCCTCCAAGAATGAGTATTAATGTAACTATGGAAGGAATCAAAATTTATATTAGATAAAAGGTATGTATAAGGTGTTCTGCAATAGCTATCATAATTTAGGACACATAGAAAGATTATATCCTAACAAAGTTAGAGAATCATCTAATCAAACTAGGATGTTTGGAGCTCTTAGAGTAAAAGAAAGAAGGTAAATGAATTTATGCAAACAAAAATTAGTAAAAATAAGTCATGATCAATATACAAGATTAAGTGGACTACTTGATGACATAAAGTATGATTCAGATGAGAAATTAATTAAGGAATGTATCATGTCATCTCACATTGATAATCAAATGGTTGATGATGAGATCAATCCCATAGTGTCAATCAAGTCTCGATTGATGTTGAATAATACTGAATCTTGTGAAAATAGAGAGATCTGGGAATCTCCTAAGTTCATGTTGTTTTAGTGACCTATAAAAAAGGGTGGTTCCATTAAGCTTGATGGAGACATTCTTATATCAAAAAAGCATGAGGTTATATTCAAATAAGCTTTATTTTTGAGAAGATTCTAGGTTGTTTATGTTTCAATCAAGGAGATGAATATGGATATTATCCATTCCTATGTTGGTATCTCTATGTTCTTGAAGTGTATAAGGTAGCATGATGAGAAATTTAAGGTTATTCTCAGTTATCTGAAGTCAAAGTGTAGATAATTGGTATATGAGAGGTAATCTTCTGGTACCTATTTATGTGAGAAGTTGATCATGATATATGAAGACAAAGAGGGAGTCTATATTTTTTAATTTTTTACCAAGATTATGGTATCCTAGTGTGTGATCAAGAGTTTTATCTTCTTCAATTATGACAAGGAAGATAAGTGATCTTGAGTTCCTAGTTCCTTTAAAGGAGATATGCTTGGTATAAGAGGTAACTTGGTAGCTCTAATTTTTTCTATCAATAAAATGATTGATTTTTTATATACATTGAGTTAAGGAGAGATTGTGTCTATGATTCTTCATAGGCTCTATTTTTTGATCTTCTGATGGATCAGCTGGGAGAGTGACCTGATTGAGAGAATATTTCTAAGAATGGTTATCATAAGTGGTTACCATAAGTTTTTGAATACTGTGTGCAAAATATTATCTTGGAGAGATAGTATCAGATCAAAGAGATAAAGTATGATTTGAATATTTATAGGTGACCATTGATGTCTACTATTAATATAATCATGGTGGATGGTTGGTTTGAGAGGGATCTTTTGAGGTTGTTGATTTAGCTTGATCTATGTTGAAGTGATCTTGTAATCTGAGTTCATTTTGGAAGAGATGATAATTGTGAAATACCTTTGTCATTAATGTTAAATGAAGAGAAATATCAAAAAGGTAAATTATGAGAAAAGATAAGATAAAAAATAATGAGAAAAGGTAAGAAATAGGTCTAAGAGATGATTGTCATCAATAATGGTTGACACAGTTTTCTGGGTGTGTTTGCATCAATGACAAAAGGGGAGATTATTGAACATTATCATTGATTAAGGAGGAGAATATTTAAAATTTTCATTGAGTGTTTAGTTTTGGTATTAATGGTGTCATTTATGTCAAAGGTTATTATAAAGGTGAATTATCAAGTAAGCCTTGAGGTATGTGTATGATGAGTTCTTTTGTCAGCATAGTGAGTGTCATTGTTGTATAAGAGAAGTAATAAGAGATTACTATTTTAACTGAGAAATATCATTGAGATCAACATGAATGATTAAAATTAAGTATTTTAAATTTTAGGTAACATTCAAAGCTTTATCTAAAAATTTTGAGATGGTATATGCAGGTAGCATGATGAAATGAGGGAGCTCTAAAAAAAAAGTTGTATGCTCTAAAGATCTATGTAAGTAGATCTAAAGATTATACAAAGATGTGAATGATTTAAAGAATGCCTAACATTGTTTCATAATGAGAGAGTTTGTTTTAATTTGTAAATGAGATGTTTAAAACCTTGATAATGATTATAAGGTTAGTTATAAAGATCTATGTATGAAACTCTGAATATGCTACAAGGATTTAGAGTCAAGCTCCAAAGATTTGTAAGAATATCCAAATATACTCTATTTAATCTCAAAATAAGATTGAGTTTATGAGGTTGATCGAGCATACATAATAGGCATTGAAACCTATGATAATTTTAAGGTGAATCATACAAGGTGGCTAGAAGGTCAAATTCAAGACCTAATTAGACTTACAGGTCATAGACAACAAAATCAAAAAGAGAGATGGCAGCCATATGAGGTATCAAGATTAGTTTCCAAGACATGGATGAGTATGTGATCATTTAAAAAAGTTATTCATGTTGTTTTAAGTATGTACATGAATTTTTAGGTCATGGTTTGAAAGAAAAGGTGTGAAAAAGTGTTTCAAGGTTTCTCCAGTGCACAGAATGAAGTGTTGTCTACCTGATAAGGTTTTTTAATTGCCCATTTTCAAATTTAGAATATAAATGAGAATTTAATATGTTCATGGTAGATAATTAATTATTGTATATAAAATTTTCAAGCATTATTTTTTGTAAAGAGGATCTAAGTTTTATGAATGGTCATTAAGACTGGAAGATGGTTTAAACCCTCATAAAACCCTAACATTAAGTTGATGTTGATGATCTTATTCTAAAGATCTTATAATGGTTTTATATTTCTAGTTAGGTTATTTGAAGTTGTATTGAACTCTCCTAGGAACTTGTAGGAGTGATTGGTTTTTTTAGGTGAGTAATCAAACCCTACAAAGGAAGTGCTTATTTTTTGGAGATTTACTATAGAAGATAGATTTGACTAAATAAAAGTTAATAAATTTATAAATATCAAAGTGTGAGACTTGTATTTATTTTACATGAATGTTTTTTGACATGTTATAGATCTTAGGTATGAAAATTTGGTGATCCAAGTTGGCCAGTCACTAATAGACCTAATGGTGCAAATAGTTAAAAAATTAGGTAGAAGTAAAAAGATAATTCTTGATGTGTGTTTATGTAATAATGATGGATTAAAGTGTTTGATGAAGTTTACTTAAAATTTAATTATCTATATATTATTTTTATAATCTTGGAAGTCAGTACAAGAAGTTGTAACACTAAATCAAAAATGACTTATCTGGTTGAGTGAAGTTTGTGAGAGAGTAGGTCAATAGACTGGTCTGCAAGACTAATAGTTTCCATTATTAATTTTAATAATTTTTATGTAAATTACTCTAAGTATGATTTAAAATATTTTTCATACATTTAAATCCATTTAGTATGTTCTATCATGTGTTAGAAGTTCATGTTTTCTTGATTGTGTTTTGAATTCAGCTTAATATTCTAAGTGAGCATCTTACAAAGAAGAGTTTGAGCTTGTATGTCTTGAGTTGAAGCATATAATTAATTTTGAGATGGCCCTAAGGTCATGATATTTTTTAATATGTGATTTTTTTCATGGTTTTTTATAAAAAATGTGTTTATTATTTAGTTGTTTAAGATAGATTTTTTTATGTATGCATAGGCCTTTTATGAATAGTGATTTGAGAAGAGATTCAAATGGTAATTAGACCTAAAATGTGTTATGTAACTAAATTAAAGTTGGATAATGTATATTTGAATATAACATGACATTTTAATATTTTCTCAAGTGTTTTTATATGCTTTTAGAAAGATCAATGGGTAACATGTTGCTAAGAAACCTTATTAGGTCTCCATTATGCCTAAAAGAGGAGTAAGGGAAAATTAAGTTATGGACAACCTAATGTATTATTTGATTCATGATTAAGCCATGTTGTTTTAAATTATAATACCTATTCATGTTTGACCTAAGATATAATAATGTTTGGCCATCTAAAAAGGATATGATCAAGTGACTTATATAAATACTAGGTAATTTAGGTCTATTTGTATGCTTGGAGAGAGTGAAAAGAATAAATAAATGATCTAGATAATTGGTAATAAGAATTATCTCATGAAAACCATTAGAGTGATGTCATGAATATATAACATAGGTTATGCATATGAATATTAAGTTCATAAGATCTAATCAAGCCATGAAGAGGGATAGTTGAGCCAAGAAGGCTAGAGGGTAGATTGAGAGGGACAAAAGTGAGTGAAGAGTTGATAAATAAGATAAAAAAGATTTTATAAATTTTATCAAGTTTTTAAAGTGGTTTAATTGGTTTTGATTCATCTAGGGCATTGGTGTCTCCTTGCAAGTGGTTGCTTACTGAAGTCTAGCTGAGTTGGTGTTGAGCTAGTTGGGGTTGGTGATCCATATCAAGTGGGTGATTCACTAAAATATTGATGTTTGTATTATAGTACTATAGTCCATTTAATTCATCAGTTGGTTTTCTTATCTTTAAATTTTTCCCATGTATATGTTATGTTCATGTATTTCATGATTTTATTATTTGATGCTTAAGCTTGTCAAGATGTACATGCTTTTTATAATGGTTCATGCATTATTAAGTGGAATTGAATGAAAAGTTTTAAACATTGATTCATCTTATTTATAGTCACTTTTATTCCAATAGATGGGGTAACAAATTTGTCTTGGCATGGAATTGGTTTAAAGTCAAAGATTTTATTTTTTTCTCATACTAACATTTGAATGGGGGTTTTGGGTATTTGATTACCCACAAAAAAACCATTATGACCTAATTTTATTTTATTAAGGATTAATCATTCATTATTAATATCTTGGCATAATAGGAGAAAATAGTGGCTCAGCTACCAAATTATTTGGTTGAGGAGGTAATTGAAGCAAGGCATGGGAGAGATGGAGGAGATATTTTGAGAAGATGAAAGAAGATTTTAGAAGTAGTGGTGGAGGGAGAATGATCTTCTTAGCCACGACTACAAGAATATAGGCATGAAACTTGGGGAAATATGGATAGTGAAACAAGTAAGTGTTGTTGATTTTATTTTGTTGGAAAAAGGAAGGTTTTGATTTCATTTTTAGATGAAAACAATGAAAAAAAGAATTTAGGCTCATAGTGAAGTCAATATACTTATTGATGAGCCTGAAAATATTCCATATCAGTTTAAAATTGTTATAAACCCCTATTTGAATGATGGATAGTTCTAGTTTTTATTCTAGTTAATTTATAATTCAAGTTTTTAAAAATTTTATAATGAAAGTTTCATCTCTAAAACCCATAAATTATTCCTTCCATTCTAGTTGTTTGGCCATAATAAAAATTATCAGATAAATTTGATTTGTCTTTTTTACCTAGTCATAGGGTTTAAGATTATGTATTTTAATTTATCTTGCTTTTGTATTTCGTTGTGTCACCTATCTTGTAGAGGCTGTATTTTTTTATATGACTAGTTTATATTTCTTTACTAGTTGGAACAACAATTTAGAATGGATTTTTTATATTTTATTCTTGAATAAATTATTTATTTTATGATGGCTTTAATCACCATAAAAAAACATTGGGGTTTTTATTTATTTCGTTACCTCAGGAAATAGTTTGGCTTAGGGTGTGTTTTGTGGTTTCCTTTGCCTATTGGTTCACCATTTTTAGCATGATTTAATTACGTTTTGAGGTGAATTAACATTAAAATGGTGTTTATAAAAATAGGAATTACTTTTATAATGATTATTGTTTAGAATACTTGTGATACTATTTGATATATATTTACTCTACTACTTTTTATTAACCTAGCCATATAAGGGTCAGGTAAAATGATTTCATCACCTATTATGGGTGATGAAATATTACACCTGAATGATTGGAAAATGGGTAAGGTATTTGAATTTTTATTTTATGTTTATCTAATTTTAAATGCATTCTTATGTATTTATTATTATTTGTAAGAGACAATTGTATATCACATGAAGTGATGGAGTTTTTATATTGATACTTTGGTACACCTAGAATCCATGATGAAGTTTGATCATGTTTAACTAAAATTGTAGTTGATATTTATAGACTTTCTAAGATAGAACAAAGGGTGTCAATCCTTGTGTTTTTGGACTTGATGTTTTTATTGTGGAATGATTATTTATTGAAGAAATTGTTACAAAGTTAGTGATGAATTTTATCCCTTATTTCTCAAACTTATATAGAAAAGACCTAAAAACTAGACTCCATCTCCCAACTGATGGTTGGGGTGGTAAGGGTCACGAATTTGGGGGCTCATAGGATGGGTCAAATAGGGACTGTTCATATGGAAATTTATACTATTTAGCTAGTTGGTAGATGATTTATTATATTATTTAAATTATTTATCAGTTAATACTATTATAACATGTTTTATAAATGCAAAATAAATCTTGGGATGTTGTATAAATATAAACATCGCTAAGTTAATATTATTGTTCATTCATTTATTTTAGCACTTTTTATATTGATGATTTTTTTATTTTAGTTGGTTAATTAGTAGTTTTTTTACCTCCATTTAATTGGATAGTCAATTCATTTATAACCTTGAGTATTTCTTACATACAAATGATTGTAGTTTATATGGAGTTAACAATTAGTAACTTATAACTATTATCTAATTAATTGATTTTATTGCTCATGAATTTTTATATATCACTGAGCTATAATTGAAAAATTAATTTGTAGGTATATAAATTATAATTTATTTACTTGAATTCTAAAATCAATTTGTTATACATGATAACTAATGGATTTTATACTAATGTACCAACACTTTTGCAACATAATTTATAATTTCTTTTTTTCTTCCAAAAAGGCACTATGCATGAAAGTAGTTTCCAACAATTGAATTTATTTTATGGCATATTTGAAATTAGTTTTAGTAAAATAAAAATATTATTCTTTTGGCACTATATATCCATACAAATAAGTATGTAAATAATCCTTATCACAAACAATTAAGGCATTGTGTTGCATAAGTTATTGTCTATTCTAAACTACATCACTATAAGATTTTAAATCTTAATGTGAAACACATTTGTGATTCCATTTGCCAATATGTTTCTTCCACGTTCAAATAATTGATATATATTATATAGTATAAATATTAAATCGGTTCAAGTGTCCTTCAATTTAGATTATTTTGGGTTGTATTCTCCTCGTAAAAATAAAAGATAAAAGAATACTTTGAAATCTTTCTAGTTTTCATAATCCATTATATATGTTTAAATTAGTTTCTTGAGTTTTATAAATAGGATAGAGAACCATTTGAAATGTTGGAAGATGTTTTATTCCTATTGTTCTTAATTATTATATATCAATAAAATAATGTAATTTTTTAGATTGACAATAGGATGTGAGTACAACCTCAAGCTATTTTCAGTGTGTGTTGAGTAGAAGTTATTTATTAATAAAACTTAACAATTCAATTTATATATTATTATGATCCTCCAAATAATTTAGATGAGTATGATAAATTAAATGATCATCTCATAGAACTAAAAACCATGCTTGGCTTAAAATATAATGATCCTTTTAACACTTGATAATAGTTTTCAAATTGATAAATTGATATTATAGATATCTTGATGTTCCTAAAGGAACACATTATGTAAGCTCAAGTGAATCAAAACATATTTATAAATAATACAAACTATGATTGAGTGACATACGTTTCTTCTAGAAATAACTAGTTGACAAGTAATTAACATGTGAGATAAATAAGTCTCTGAGTGGCTAATTATGGGATGGTTTAGTAAGAATAAGTAATCATTATAATAAAAAGCATAATAGTCATTTATGAAATTGACAAATATTATAACTATTTACTTTAATTTTAGTAGTTTATTACTAGATGTAGAATGAAGGCATGTAGTACGATGATTCTCAGAAGTATAGACCATGGTATAATGATCTAAACATGGATAATACTACAATGGGTTCTTCATTTACACATAACTTGAAAAATACATATCCTTATTGTAATTTCGTGAATATATAGATGCATTTATAAAATAATAAACTTAATCAAACATACACCATTGATTAAGTTAGTTATAAAAAATATGATTTTTTTCATTTTGAACCTTGGCTTATAAAAGGACATTGTATGATAAATATGTTAGTATGATACTTCCCTAACACTACAAGAGGAAAATAATCTACCCAGCCTATACCTAGACATAGACATATGTGAGTCTCTTAGATAGGATAACTACACCTAGGTGTTCCTACTAGGAAGGTGTCTACCTCCATATAGTTTAGATCTTATTAATATGGTTCTAATATTTGTACACCCTAAACTAGATGTGGATTCTTATGAAAATAATCTTCCCTCTAGAATATTCTAGGGGTAATTACCTTGAATAAGAGTTTCATGTATGTAAAATTGGTAATTGGGAATTGGTAGGTCATGAAAAATCAAGTTATATGTACTATTATTGACTCATTAATTCTATTTTGAACTCTAAAAGAAGTGATGCTCAATTTTTTCTGAAGGTTGTTTCACTTGTTATCAGAGCCTATTCTCTTATCTTTTTTAATGAGGTTATCAACTATTGTCATTTATTTAGGGAGAGATTATATTTCACTATAACTATTCAAGATTGTGATTTCTATAATACAAAGCTAAATTACCAATGGATGGGAAAATATTTGATTCATAGTGAAGACGCATAAGGGATCAACTTGTTATAGATATTTGGTGATTCTTAAAAAATACTTATTAATAATATGTTTTCCTCTTTAACCTTGGCTGAGTCTAGCTTTTTCCATAATTATATTGTGTTAGCATGAGATTTATAATGACCACTAAATTACTTGTATGGGTGGGTCAATAGGGATCTAGATGATTAAAATTTCACTCTTGGGAATGAGAATAAGTGCTTGGCATCTATAAATGACTGTAGGAGCACACTATCATAAGATTATTGGAACATTAAGTTCTTAAAATGACCAAGGGTGTGACATAGGCTTTGGGGGGCTGAAAAAGTTAATGAAAACTAATTTCCTAAAGTAAGATGATAAGTATGATAACCCTACTCCAAGAAAGCATTTTAAAATATTTTACGTGCATGAGCATGAATTATAAAGTAATTTGCCAAAAATCAACTCATTTAAATTTATTAGACATAAATATTGAAATTATACATCAAGTAATTAAATATAATTTTTAAATCAAGTTGGGACAAGGGATCAAGAGAAATTATTGGGACATTCATTATGTCAAAAAAATTCTATTGCATAAATAAATGATTAAATCATGGTATGTATTGTACCAACTATAATTTACTCACCTCAAGAATAGTCAAAAGGTAGTATGATTAAATATCAAACAAAAGAGAGATTTCCAAAGGAGACTTGCGAAGAAATATTAGAATTTCCAAAATTATTATATAATACTATTATGAAGACAAACTTTTGTAAAGTTCAATTAGTTATTGAATTTATGTATCTATATGTATAACATTATTATGGTGGATGATTCAAGTTGAGTAAGATATCTCAATTACGTGTAAGTTGCTCATAGTTGAGAAATATTATTCTAAGGAAAATTTTACCTTAGAAGATGTGAGAGTAGACCTTGGTAAGAAAATAATAAGTTGTATGAAAAAAACTACTTATGAGGGAATTCATATGTCCATGTATGGCTTATGAGTCACTATAGGTGAATTTTATAGTATGCAAACTTTAAGAGTAATATGTTAATGCTCAAGAAGAATTGTTTGAGTTAAGGATGTGAGTTTAAAAATAAGACTAGGAAGATTTTATTGGCTAAATATACAACATTATAGACATTTATTTTCATCTAGGATGACATATGAACATCATATCGAATGATGAAATAATTTTGACCTTGTGCTCCACCTATAAGTATGTTTACATGTTGTAATGTCAAAATAACCTTGGCAATAAATTACCAAGATACCTTAATCAAGAATGCATTCCCTAATCTATATGATTTATTCCTTGTGTAAAATTATTGTATGATTGAGTAAACCCCTAAATTTTGGTGATAAAATTAAACTATGTAAACTTATAACTTCTCTATAAAATGTGAATGTAGTTAAATATGTGGACTTCCATATTTTCACCCTGATATCATCATTGTTATATAAACACTTTATACACACACACACACACACACACACACACACACACACACACACACATATACATATATATATATATATATATATATAGACACATACACACACATATACATACATATATATATACATATACACACACACACATATATATATATATATATATACATATATATATATATACATATGTGTGTGTGTGTGTGTGTGTGTGTGTGTGTGTGTGTGTGTGTGTGTAATTTTATGTTTCTAACTATGAAACATATAAATGGTGATAAAGCACTTGTGTATGGAAACTACCACTTTTTAAATTAACCCTACCAATTGAATTACCAGGGTATAGTGTCATAATGTATTGTGTAACCCTACATCAATACATTATCCATAACTATCAATGAAAATGTGAGGTTAAGGGTGGGAAAGTACTATATATACATTTATTCAAGACTAGGTACATGATAGGAAGTGGAAGATCTTGTAGGCTAAAAATCCAATTTTCCCCTTTACACGAAGTACATGCTTGATTCATTTGTGTGTTTGCACCACGTGTGTCAATAAATGGTTATGGGATATTATTGAATAATGATTATATTTTGGATAAATTTTTCCTGTACCTAGATATTATAGGTTTTTTTAAGAACAATCACTATGAAATTTCTTTGATGTAGCCTTTTAAAGCCCTAATTGGACATGTAAGTTACATTTTTATACAAAAATGAGGCTAAAATTATTGAAATTTAGGAACATATTGGCTTATAAGTGTAAGAATGATATGAATAAGGAAATTATTGTTATCATTATTTAATGGAATTATTGTAATGTATTCCTATGATTTAAATGAGTAATATAATGCCTTGATTAGGTGGTTTGAAAAATCCTAGGTAACCACTTAATTAAAAAAATGGAAAAGTTGGGTAAATAACTTAAATGGTAGGTATATGATGGTTGGAATAGGATCCTTAGAACCATCACATGAGCTCAAAAATAATTCATAACATGTTTTAAGCCTTAGGGGTTGTATATTAATTCCTAAAATGTCTTCTTAATTGTTTAGTGTGGTTAGTGTAGGACGTTTCACTAACTAATGAATGATGACTATTGAATGAAAAGTAACCATAAAAGTATAGGTTACTATATTCTATTGGAATCTTATGATGAATATCCTTAAGGTTATGTGTGAAAAATAACACTTACAATAGAATATTCCACTTTTAACCTATAAATTTGGTTGCAACCTGGTTGGATTGGATTATTTCAATTGTTGACCTTAAGTCCTATGTCTGTGTGTGATGACACAAAAGGGAATAATAACCCTAAAAGGGTTTTTATATTAAAAAATATAAATTAAATAATAAATACATAAACATAATGTACTAATAACTATAATCCTTGCTTGGAAGTGCAAATAACACTCTTATTGGCAGGTGGGTTATGGTAACTCTAAGCTTTCGTAATTGGATCATTATATTCCTTATATCTTTTAAACTATATGCCCATATAGGTGGATGTAAATGGTTATTTTTAGGAGTGCTATGCATAAGTTATAATTTTTTTTAATGAATTCTATAAGGTAATATCATGTTTGAGTTGGAAATCCTATTACAAAAGTGGCTAGTAACCTTCTGATTTAAAATAATTGGCCTTATGAGTCATACAAATATAAATTTTGTGCACAATTTTGAATTTTTAAAAAATATTGAGATAAAAAAGGTTAATATATCACCCCATTTTTTTCATTTTTATGTTATAAAGGGACACTTAAACTAAAAATACACTTCTTATTACCTTGACATGAAGTTGGGTGTTGTTGATTTTGTGGTAAGGTACTTGAAAGTTCAATAAGGTGAGGCTAAACATTTTCATTATGGATGTTTTTTATAACTTGACACCATGCCTAGAGTTAAATAGGCATTAATTCCCCCTATTCTTATTGTTGGGTTATGTAAGTATGTAATATGCATGACACTATTTTGGTTATAATTGATTAAATTACCAAGTTATTGCTTCATTTCCTAGTCTAAAGAAGGATGTTTCCAACTTTATAGTAGTATGTCTAGAATGCCAAAGTGTAAAATCTAAACACTACCATATTGAGGTTTTTATATACCCACATGACATATCAAGTGATAAATGGGTAGTGGTTTCACTTAATTTTATTTTGATATTTCCTAAATACCATATCTGACATGACATTATCCTATTGGTAACCCATAAAACAACCAAGGTTGGTCACTTTGTTATTAGGAATTATTGACCAATTCTTGCCCAACAGGAAAAAAAAATTTGTCCCCTTCTAACTCTTGCTGTTCTAGGCCATTTCTTTTGATTTTACATAGGTCTTGTAAAATCCATGGACTCTATAGAAATATTTTCTAAGGATTTAGCAATTCCCTATAGACTTCATGTTTCTACAAACTTAGTTGGTTCAGTCATTTGTTTTAATTGGATGGTTCATCAACACTTGGTCATCCATCTTCAAGTTCAAATGGCCTTGTTTCAAGATTTGGTTCAATGGTTTGGTTTGATGAGTTTGGTTAAAGGCTGTTAGTTCAACACTTGGTTCATTAGCCTATCTCAATCAGTCAGCTCATTGGCCAGTTCATTAGCACATAATGGTTGAACCACTTGAAATCTTGAACCATTTTTGGTTTAGTGGCTTGGTTCAAGGGTATGCCCAGTTGGCTAAGGGGTAATCTGAAGTTTAAATACCCTCTTGGAGGGAAGAAACTTCAAAGGAAAAGGCAACTGGGTATGTTTATATTTTTTTAAAGTCCCAAATTTGTTTAAGTCCCGAATTCCTTCAGACTTTTTATTTGAAGGAATTCCTTCAGACAAAAAGTCTGAAGGAATTTGGGCCACCATTCAAGCAAAGGATGAGGCCGAGGCTAGGCAAATATCCATTGAAAAAATGTCCGTAGGAAAACATCTATAGACACAAAGTCCATGGGGAAATGTGTGTGGACACAAAGTCTGCGGGAACCTGGGAAAACATTTGGAGGAACAAAATGACCCACCAAAGGACCCCAAAGGGTAGGTACCCTTGCAAGGGACTCTTGGCCCAAAAGTAAGGGGGAAATTTCAAAGGTCAGAGGGTCACCTTCCCTTTGGGAAGGTGCTAAGAAGAAATAAAAGGCAAAAGAGTGCCCACAGAGAAGGTTGAGGAAGACAAAGCCCAAAGCAAAGCCAATGAAGGACCTGATGACATTTTGACAAGGACGAGGATGTCCCAAAATTTGTCAAGTTTAAGAAAGTGAATTAGCCATTGTTTTTTCAAAGTGGTGATGGCTGTGAGAATGTCAAAATTAACAAAATGAAATAGCTATTTGCTTTCAAAATGAAAGAGCACTAACCATGGAAGCCCAGAATGCAGTGACCCACCAGAAGATCACCCCTAAGAGTTGAAGGAGATAGAAGAGACAAGATAGAAAAAGGACAAATCCAAAGAAATAAAGAGAGAGAGGTGCCATGTGAAGGAATAGACTACCAAATAGCAAAGGAAAGTGTCGACTCAAGAAATTATTTCAGTAGATGATATAGTGCTTGTGAATTGACCATTAGGGGATGCAAACAACTAATAGTGCAACCAGTTTCTCCATTTCACATTAATGAGTAGACAAAATATGTAATCACCTTGAAGAAGCGGCCTTACATATAGACAAAGTGCATAGCTCATTAATTTTTTGAGTGACTTGCTCTTCCCATTGAGGGGATGCAAATGGGCCACTTGTAAAAAGGGGCACCAAAAAGCCCTCCTTTATTTTCCTATATAAAGAGGACTTGTCATTTAGAGAATCATCTTCCACATTTGTAAGGTGTAGCCCTGGAAAAATTTCACCTGAATCAATAAATGGATTTTTTACCTCTATCTTGGATAGACATTTTTGCATATGTCCTGAGTGTTAATTTGTGTTTAGTCATTGTTTCTTGATGCTTTCATAGGTTCAACACCAACATATCTGTTGTCTACAAAGTGCCATTTCTATAGCTGGGAAGGAGAGTTCTATTTAGAGGTGTAGAAATAGAAGGAATTACCTTATAGAGTGCCTCTCACAGCACCTTTGGTGAACCTCTATTCTCTATATTTTCATTAAAACCTCCCAATCAAGTTTTTTGTAGTCTGGTTCTTCTACCAAGTATGAAGTGTATGGATGTATTTGTCTGATTTTAAGTGTGGATGTGAGAAGGTCATTTCATTTTGGTGCATCACCTCCTTAGAGTAGTTTGTCTTCCTATGATCTTTCTCCCGTTTCATCCCCCACATTATATATATATATATATATATATATATATATATATATATCTGTGTGTGTGTGTTACCACTTGATGGAATGAATATGATGCATCAAAGGGAGCTATCCCTTACCTAGAGACTCTCCCCTCCAACTTCACTAGTCCCATAGGTGAGAGGGTAGTTTCCATAGTTGCAAGGAGAAGGCAGTAGCTCGGCCTCCTGCCAAGGGTGCAATCTTTGATGTCAATAGTTTTGGCATGCCCAGTGGGACACAGTTTGACAACTCAATAAGGTTTTAGGATTGATGTTGGTCTTGTTACAGTAAATCAAATATTTCTAGCATCTGGCAACTCCACTAGTAAGAGCTTAAATTTTCTAATTAAGACCAATTTCTTAGCTTTGTATGCCTAAAGTCACCACAAGGTCTGCTTCTAAATGGGTTCCTTTCAATTTCATTGAGTTGCCTTTGAACTTAAAAAAAAAGACTAAGATTTGAGAGGACCCATCCTTATTCACCAAGCCACCCTCCTAGACTTGTTGTAAGGGATGCATACGCAACAAAGCCATAGTTAAAGCCCATCCCAACCATGGCATTGCCCTACATGGCTTTTCGTGGTCAGAGCCCCTTGAACCTCCCACATTATGATCCAATTTTGGGAATAACCCTAAAAAATGTGCCTTCTTTTGATGGAGAGAGACCCATTACAGTCATCAAGCACATTAGGAATATTGCTAACCTCTACAATATTCACAATGTCACAGAGGAAAATATTACCATCAGATTGCTAGCATTGTCTCTCAAAGGCAAGGCTCTTGACTGGTATGGAGATTTGCCTATAAATTAAATACATTCATGGAATGAATTGGGTACTCAGTTGATAGATCATTTTGGAGAAAAGAGTGATGGCCTCTCACTTGTTGAGCAACTTATGACCATAAAGAGAGCTCCACACGAGTATATGTAAGATTTCAACACATATTTTCAAAAGACTTGGGATAGAATTCCCATCCTAGTAAGACCAACTCCCAGCTATGCTTTTTTGTACTATTTAAGAGCATTAAACAGTGATATTTCAGTAATGATACAATCCATGGGAGGGCATATACTGCCTACTGCTTATGACATAGCCATAATAGCTGAAAATTGCTTAGTATAGGCTGGGAAAATAGCCCTTAGACCTCACATGCCACTTTTCCAAAAAATGTTACCTCTAATTCAGACTGTTGCTCCCACATTAGCCCCTCTGCCTAACATTGATAAACTAGCTATTATTCCATCCAATGAGCTTCATGAAGTTAAGAGTCTGTTGCAGAGCATGTCAAATGAAATTGTAACTCTTAAAAGGCAATAAGCTCAAAGCAATAGACTGAATTAGGGATACCAGCATTATGGTCAAGCCCCTAGACCCCCTTTCCAAAAATATAATCAAGGATAGGGTCAGCTCACTCAGACCAGGCTATTTCAAAACTACAACTCAGGCCCCCCTTCATCATCTAAAGTCATGGTGCCTGTTCAGAACATCCTAGTACAAGAATAGCCAAGTTATTTGACCATGGGATATGGTTAGGAATAGGCTATTTATACAAATGAGATGATGGGTTATTTCTAAAATGCAGAAAATTAACCAGCCACTCATTCTTAGATCTTTGAGGCTCTAATGCAACCTAGCACGAATAGCAATTAGGCTTAGCTTGATTATACCCTCATGAATCATCTGGAAGGGGAATTTTATTTAGTGAATTATGTGGGTACTATAGAAAATTAGGTTGACTATGTTGCGGCCAACATAAGATTTAAGAGAAGAGCAATGGGAGAAGTCTAGGCTACCACCTAATTGATAGCTGCACCTTCTCCATCACACTCAAGTCAGAAGGCCCCAAACTTTAGATAGCTATTTGTACCTTCAGCCCCTCAGCCTGCACCTTAGGCTAGAATTAGCCCTAAAGAAAGCCTGAAGGGGGGAAGTCCCTAGGTCAATATAGTGGAACAAATGAAGAAGTTGCATATGAAAATCTCTTTATGGGATTCATTGTCTCTACCATTCTAGAAGGACATACTACAGAGGGAATTACATGAGCTGGATTGATAAGCTATCCCAGAAAGGGATGATAATGTCCTAATGATGAATGGACAACCTTCCACTTTAGGTTAGGTAAAGAAGGAAGATAAAATTCCCCCTTTTTATGTGTCCTTGGTTACAGGTGATTTTTTGGTACATAACTGCATCATTGATAGTGGGGTTAGTACCTCAGTGATGCCCAAGTGCATAACTGACAAGATGGGACTAAAATATGAAGAGATGAATAAGGGAGTCCTGCAGCTTGATGGGACACCTAAAAAAATAGTTGGGATTTTGAAGGGTTTAAGCTTGACATTGCATGCTTTCCCAACCTTCTCAATTCCCCATGATATAGTGGTAGCAGATGTTCCTCCTTATTTCACAATTTGCTTGTCTAAGGACTTCACATCAAAGATAGGTGGCTATCTAGTAGTGAATTGGTCCTATTTGGTTCATAGAACCAAGTATGGGACTAAGGTAAAGATTGAATTTGAGCCACTCTATAAGGACCATCTAGAACCATATTCACCCAAGGTAGCAAATGTTAATTACACCATTATCAACCGAGAAGAGTCCCAGATAGACCAATCTCCATCCTCTACTCTTGAAGGAGTTGCAGACATACTCTTGGATGATTGGGGAAATGATAAATTCAAACATGATCCTTATAAGTTCATTGAGGAGGCAGACCTTGGAGTCTACTGCATGCACGAAGAGAGCACCTTCATACCAAATATAATGAAGGTAGGCCAAGAAGACCTAGGCCTATGGCAGCTATATTTTGACAGTTCCAGAAGTAGGTTGGGAGCTGGTGGTGGGGTGATGTTAGTCTCCCCTTCAAAGGATAGGTACTTTTCAACTTTCTATTTCCAATTTTATTACACAAGCAATGTTGTAGGATATGAGTCCCTTATCCATGGTCTAGAATGGGCAAGAAAAAGAGGGATTAAGGAGTTACAAGTTTTGGGAGATAGTGAACTAATTTTAAATTAGGTGAGAGGCCTGAATCTGACCAAGAATTCCTTGCTAAAGTCCTATAAGCATAGGGTTTAGGACTTGGTGGAATATTTCCTCACTTTCAATATCGCCTCCATTCCCAAAGAGCAGAACAAACAAGCAGATAGGCTAGTAGCAATTGGTGCTCAGTTCGATGTTTCCAAGAAAATAAATCAAGACTATGGTTCATGCCACTTGAAGGTGGTAGTTTGACCCTCTATCCCTAAAAACATTACAAGCTAGCAAGTTTTTGAAAATGACTAGCAAATAGATTTCTTCCTATAGGAGGAAGCTGAGTTTGCAACATAGAACTAGGTGAAGCTGTAACAACAATATGGTAACCAGATTGTTTAATTGAAGAACAATAATCTCCCTAAAGGTTTGGTCACTCTTGAGAGCATCTTTAATGGAGATGACCAATTTATAAATGACAAGGCATGCATCACAACTAAAGAGGAGAATTATGAAAGGGTTGAGATCTTCAAGGACAAGCTACTTGTGCTTGGAAAAGTCTGCATGATTCAAGAAAGGCAGGCTTTAATTTTGTTGTGTCAGGAGTTTTCCAATGTTTTTGCATGGGATTATAGTGATTTGAAGGGCTTCAACCAAAGACTCACCCAACACATCATCGAATTAGAAGAAGGTGTTAGGCCAGTCACACAGAAGTAGAGACCTGTCAACTTGATGATTGTGCCCCTCATGTAGAGGGAACTGGTCAAATTTATTGAGTCTAGAATTATTTTTCCAATCAAACACTCCTCCTAGTTGGCCAATCTTGTTCCCATTCAAAATAAGAATGGGGAGATCAAGCTATGTGTCAATTTTAGAGACCTTAATAAAGTCTATTTAAAAGACCATTATCCCCTCCTGAGCATGGAATGGATCCTTCAGAAGGTAATAGGTAGTGAGCATTTCTCCTTCTTGGATGGTTATTTAGGGTATAATCAGATTCAGGTGCAAGGCTGTGACCAGTACAAAATGGCCTTCACTACTAAATGGGGAATGTTTGCCTACAAGAAGATGCCATTCAAGCTATCTAATGCTGGTGTTACCTTTCAATGAGCCATGGACATGGATTTTGGAGGCTTAATAAATAGCACCATGCTGGTATACCTCGATGATGTGATGGTATTCTCCAAGGAAATGAGCCAACACATGGAACACCTCAGGCAAATTTTTGAGAGGTGTAGGGAATTTGACATCTCTCTTAATCTAGAGAAATGTGTGTTCCCTGTTCATGAGGGGAAACTCCTTGGCCACATCATGTCGAAGGAGGGCTTATCCATTGATCTTAAGAGAGTTTTTTATATCTTGGAGATGTCCCTACCTAAGCACAAGAAAGGCTTGCAGAGTTTCTTTGGTAGGATAAATTTCATTCAGAGATTCAGTCCAAATTTCATAGAGATAGTCAAGCCACTGACCTCTATGATAAGGAAGGGTGAGGAGTTTAAGTGGAAAATGCAAAGGAAGGATAGCTTTGAAGCCATCAAATAGGCCATAACCCAAGCTCCTACTTTGATCAGCCCTGACTTCAACAAAGACTTCAACCTCTACACTTTTAGCAATGAAGAGGTGATCTCTGCCATGCTTACCCAAGCAGATGGTGATAAACTCGATCAACCACGTTCCTTTTTTAGCCAAGGGTTAGAGGATTTTGAAGTCTGATACATGTATGTAGAGAAGTAAGTCTTGGCAGTAGTGCAAAGCCTAAAGAAATTCAAGCATATGTTTTTTAACAACAGGATTCACCTCATAGTCCCACATCCTGGCGTTAAGGATTTCTTGACCAATCAAGACCTAAATGAGAAGAGAGTGGGATGGATCACCAAAGTGATGGAGTATGATGTAGACATCAAGATCACCAAGCTAGTGAGGGGAAGAGGTCTGTGCAAACATCTTACTGTAGACTTCAAGCAAAAAGGGGAAGATAGCTTACTAATTCATGATGCAACCACTGTAGAGGAACCAGCTATCATAAAGGATTGGACATCAGACTTGAGGCATTTCCTTCTCACTGGTGAGTGCCCACAGGGTCTTGATAAGATTGGAAGAAGGTACTTTAGGCTCTAGTCTCTCCCTTATGTCCTAGTTGATGAAGTATTATTTAGGAAGGATCTCTCTGGGGTCTTTCTAAGATGCATTAACCAAAACCAGGCTGATAACGTACTATCTAAGTTCTATGATGGGCTAGTAGGTAGTCATTTCATGCCTAGAGCTACTGTAGCAAGGATAATGAGAGCTAGCTATTTTTGGCCTACTCTCTTTAGGGACACCCATGCCTAGGTTAGAAAGTGCCAAAAGTGTGCACTTTTTGATGGGAAATGACAGTTGGCTACCATGCCTCTACAGCCTATTCAGGTGGAGCAACCATTCATGCAGTGGGGCCTGGACTTCATAGGGATGATAAATCCTCCCTCTAGTGCTAAACACAAGTGGGTCCTGATTGCTATCAATTATTTTAAAAGGTGGGTGGAGGTTGTTTCTCTAAAAGAGGCAAATGAAAGTGTGGTCCTAGAGTTTTATGAGGACCTGGTAACAAGATTCGGGGTCCCAACCACAATAATCTCATATAACACTTTGGATTTTTTGGTAACCAGAACAAGTGAATGGGTGTTGAGGTATGGTATATATCTTAGCACTTCATCCAATTATTACCCATAGGGGAATGGGCTGGCTGAGTCCACCAACAAAAATTTGATTAAGATCATAAAGAGGACTATTGAAGAAAATTAGAGGACTTGGCATGCCAAGCTCAAGATAGCTCTATGGACAGATCAAATCACTTTAAAGAGAGCAATCATAAATTCTCCATATATGCTCATATATGGAAGGGAAGCTAGGCTTCCCATCTTGCTTGAATTGCTAGCATTGGACCTCACTTACCAGCTACAATTAGAAGTGGGAAGTAGCATGGAGGTCAGGCTGTGTGAGCTAATGGAGCTCCAAGAGACAAGGGATCAGGCTATGGCTTCTATGACCCATCACCAATAGCAAATAAAGAGACACTTCGACAAGAAATCTTCATCAAAAGATTTCTCTAAAGGAGACATTGTCTTGAAATGGGATGAAGACCGAGCAAAGCCTAGAAAGCATGCAAAATTTGATGCCTTATGGAGTGGCCCATACATAATTACTCAGTGCAAGTAGCATAATGCATTCCAACTCTCCAAGTTGGATGGTGAAGAACTACATATCCTAGTTAATGGGATACATTTAAAGCATTGCCACTGAGTCTTCTTTCATTTGTATATATTTTCCATTGTTTTCTTTCCCTATTTTCCCCAAGTGTTATTGCACAATGTAGTAGTTTTCTTAGTCTTATGTGTGTTTTTGTTTCCTTAGAGGTAAATCTGCGTAACTGGTTCTAAATTTATCAAAGCTATTACTATTTTTTAAGTTACCATCTAACTTTGTGCCCAATGGACTACAAGACAACTGGTCTCTAATCATAACAGGCATGCTTCCCCTAGGAATCACCAATTTATTGACCAATTCTTGCCCAAGAGGCAAAAAAATTTGTTCCCCTTCTACCTCTTGCTATTCTAGGCCATTTATTTTTATTTTACATAGGTCCTGTAAAATCTGTGGGCTCTTTAGGAATATTTTCTAAGGATTGAATAGTTCCCTAAAAAATTCATGTTTATATAGACTTAGTTGGTTTAGTCATTTGGCTCAACTGGATGGTTCATCGACACTTGGTCATCCATCTTCAAGTTTAAATGGCCTTGTTTCAAGCTTTGGTTCAATGGTTTGGTTTGATGAGTTTGGTTCAAGGCCACCGGTTCAACACTTGGTTCATCGGCCTAGTTTAATTAGTTGGCTCATTGGCATGCAATGGTTGAACCACTTGAATCGTTGAACCATTTTTGGTTCAATGGCTTGGTTTAAGGGTATGCCTAGTTGGCTGAAGGGCAGTCTAAAGTTCAAATACCCTCATGGAGGGCAGACACTTCAAAGGAAAAGGCAATCAGGTAAGTTCAGATTTGTTTAAAGTCCCAAATTTGTTTAAGTCTCAAATTCCTTCAGATTTTTTGTCTGAAGGAATTCCTTTGGACAAAAAGTCCAAAAGAATTCGGGCCACCGTTTAAGAAAAGGATGAGGCCAAGGCTGGGCAAATATCTATAGATCAAATGTATGTGGGAAAACATCTATAGACACAAAGTATGTGGGGAAATGTCTATGGGAAAACATCTAGAGGAACAAAACGACCTGCTAAAGGACCTCGAAGGGTAGGTGCCCTTGCGGGGGACTCTCAGACCAAAAGGAAGGTGGCACTTTCAAAGGCCACAGGGTCACCTTCCCTTTGGGAAGGTGCTAAGAAGAAATAAAAGGCAAAAGAGTGCCCATAGAGAAGGCTGAGGAAGACAAAGCCTGAAGCAAAGCCAGTGAAGGACCTGATGACATTTTGATAGGGACGAGGACATCCCAAAAGCCATCAAGTTTAAGAAAGTGAATTAGCCATTATTTTTTCAAAGTGGTGATGGCCATGAGAATGTCAAAATTAATAAAACAAAATAGTTGTTTGCTTTCAAAATGAAAGAGTGCTAACCATGGAATCCTAGAATGCAGTGACCCACTAGAAGATCGACCCTGAGGGCCGAAGGAGCTAGAAGAGACAAGATAGAAAAAGGACAAATCCCAAGAAATAAAGAGAGAGAGGTGCCACATGAAGGAATAGACTACTAAGTAGTGAAGAAAAGTGTCGACTCAAGAAGTTATTTTGGCAGATGATACAATGCCTACAAATTAACCATTAGGGGATGCAAACAACTAGTAGTGCAACTAGTTTCTCCATTTCACATTAATGAGTAGACAAACCGTGTAATCACCTTGAAGAAGTGGCCTTACAAATAGACAAAGTGCACAGCTCATTAATGTTTTGAGCGACTTGCTCTTCCCATTAAGGGGATGCAAATGGGCCACTTGTAAAAATGGGTACCAAAAAGGCCTCCTTTCTTATCCTATATATTGAGGACTTGTCATTTAGAGAATCATCTTCCACATTTGTAAGGCGTAGCCCTAGCAAAATTTCACCTAAATCAATAAATGCATTTTTTACCTCTATCTTGGATAGACATTTCTATGTATGTCTTGAGTGTAAATTTGTGTTTAGTCATTGTTTCTTGATGCTTTCACAGGTTCAACACCAACATATCTGTTGTCTACAAAGTGCCATTTCTGTAGCTGGGAAGGAGAGTTTTATTTGGGGGTGCAAAAATATAAGGAATTACCTTACAGAGTGCCTCTCACAGCACCTTTGGTGAACCTTTATTCTCTTTATTTTCATTAAAACCTCCCTGTCAAGTTTTTTGCAGTCTAGTTCTTCTTCCAAGTATGAAGCGTATGGATGTATTTGTCTGATTTTAAGTGTGGATGTGAGAAGGTCATTTCATTTTGGTGCATCACCTCCTTAGAGTAGTTTGTCTTCATGTGATATTTCTCCCTTTTCATCCCCCCTATTATATATTTGTGTGTGTGTGTGTGTGTGTGTGTGTGTGTGTGTGTGTGTGTGTGTGTGTGTGTGTGTGTGTGTGTGTGTGTGTGTGTGTGTGTGTGTGTGTGTGTGTGTGTGTTTTAGCACTTGCTGAAATGAATATGATGCATCAAAGGGAGCTAACCCTTATTTAGAGACTCTCCCCTCTAGCTTCACTAGTCCCATAGGTGAGAGGGGAGTTTCGATAGTTGCGAGGAGAAGGCAGGAGCTCAACCTCCTACCAAGGGTGCAATCTTTAATGTTAACAGGAATTTGATTCATGACATTGTTATTTTTAGTAAACACTTTATGAAAGAAGTGGTTTAGTTACATAGAATGTCATAGGTCATTATTTATGATAAAAACATGTTTCTCACATCAAGGTTCTAACAAACTTTAGCTATAGCATTTGGCACTTAGTTGAATTTCAATTCTTCATACCACCTACAAATAGATAGTTAGACTAAAAGATTAAAATAAGTAGTCAAAGACATGATATGTATGTATGTTATGGATCAACAGACCAAGTGAGAGGATTATCTCCTTTTGGTCAAGTTTTATTATAATAACTTTTATTATTCTACAATTAGAATGGATCCTTTTTAAGCTCCAAACTCTTCTTGGCTAGGACAACCTAGAAAATTAGATCATTATTGGTCCATAATTATTACTAGAATATAATGAGAAAATGGCCATAATATGCCAAAATTTGAAGGATTCTTATAATTAGAAAATGATTTCGAATAAAAATTCATAAATTTACTATTGGTAAAAAGATTTCTCTATGTGTAAGACCTTATAAGTGTTAATCAAGTTTTTGAAAAACCTTCAACTTAGCTCCTTACTTTGTTGGTCCATTTGAAATTGTCAACAAAAATAACCCTATTGTATACCAACTATATTTACCTCATTCTATTTTAAGAATTCATGATGTCTTTCATATTATATTTCTAAGTAAATATGTCATAGATCCATCTCATGTGTTGGATTGCAAAAAATTATAGGTTAGAGAAGAGGAAAAGATGTAGTTGGACATAGTGAAAATCATATGCCATCAGAACATTAAACTAAAAAATAGATAAATCTAATAAGTCTTTATATAATAGGACCCACTAAGTACCATGAGTGCCACTTGAGAGGATATTAATCTTTTTAAAACAACACTATGCTTGGTTATTTTGATTTACCATCATGAAAACTCCACATTAAGGGGAAGAAGAAGTTATAATATATCCTATATAACTTATTTTATATATTGATATATGTTTTTAACATGGTTTAATACTATTGGTTGTACCTTTTTAAGTCATTATTTTGTCATTATTATACTAGTGATGTCATAATCTGATTCAAATCATGTTTAGCGAAGCTATTTGAATAAGTAATATAGCTATAGTTTAGTTTAAAAAAATATTTATTTTGTTACAACATTTAGTTTCTATACTTTTAATATTTAATTTAGATATATATATATATATCGTAGAAGTGTTGTTGATGCTAATTTATGGGTGCAATTATAATTAAATGAGCTAGGATACTAGTGAACTCTGGTAGTCAAGAAATAATAGACAAGGGAAATGATAAATTTGGGTGACATAGGTAAAAAAGGGTTATTATACTTGATTCATTATTAACTAAAATTTTTTTTGTCTATTTTGTTATTTCATCCCTTTTAATCATATTTCATTATTGTTGTTATTTTTTATTATTTTATTGATTCTTTTTATCATTATGTGGTCTTACATGCCTTGATTGTTTTATCTTCTTCCATTTGAATACTTTGAATCAATAGTTTGATTCAGTTAATTATATTATTTTATTGCTTTAAGACTGTCAGGTGTTTGGTATTATTATCTCATATTTTTGCATGCGTAATTGTTAACATTGTTTTTCATAGGCCATCATTGTATTATAGCCAATTTTTCCCATAAAGTTTACATATTTAGTAAATGAATATAGGCCCATTTAGTTTATATCTTGAGCAACACTAGCCTACAATTATTATCAATCTATTAGCTTTCATTGATGTTTATAAAATATTATAAGAATTAGTAATGATTTGGCATGTATTAATAAAGGACATTTGATTTTGTTTTAAATATTTAGTGACTTAGTTGTGTTAGTAAAAAGGTTTCATGTTAATATTAAATGGTTAACATCTATGTTAGTGTTTTTATTATGTTTCTTTTTACCCATGATGGGGTCACATATTTGTCTTGGCATGGAAATTGGTTTAAAATCAAATATTTGATTTTTTTGTCATAATAGCATTTGGATGGCGTTCACAGGGTTTTGACTCCCCAAAAAACAACTACTATGACATAATTTTATTTACCTAAGGGTCAATCATTCATTTTTTAGAGCTTGGAACAATAGGTTAAAATATTAACTCAACTACGAAAATATTTTGTTGAGGTAGTTGAGGAGTGACATGGGAGAGATGGAGGAGAGATTTTGATAATACGAAAGAATATTTTATGAGTAATGGATGAGGGAAAATGAATTTATTATGCCATAACTACAAAAAACTAGGCATTGTGCTTGGGGAGAGGAAGAAGTTGGTAATTAATCAAGGTTTGAATTTTTTTCTTCTCCTATGTGTGTAACAAACCAAGTAAGTGTTGTTGATTTTATTTTCTGGGAAAAATTAAGGGTTTGATTTAATTTTTAGATGAAAATAATTAAAGGAATTTTTTTAGGCTCATAGGGAATTAAATAGACTTCTAGATGAGCCTAACAAGGTTCCAAATTATCTTAAAATCATTATAAAACTCTATTTTATGATGGGTAGTTCTAGTTTTGATTATAGTTAATTTATAACTATGGGTTTTTTAAATTTTATATTGAAACTTTCATCTCTAAAACCCCAAAACTTTTCCTTCTATTCTAGTTGCTTGGCCATAGTAAACATAATTTGATAAATTTTATTTTCCTTGATTACCTCCTCATAGGGATTATAATTGTGCATATTAATCTATCTTGATTTTGCATTTGGATATTTAACTTATCTTGTAGTGGTTGTATTTTTCTATATGGCTAGTTTTTATTTCTTTACCAGTTGAAACATCCAATTGGAATGGATTTTTGATATTTTATTCTTAAATAAATTATTTATTTTATGATGGGTTTACTCACCATTAAAAAAACATTGATAGTTTTATTTATTTCCTTGCCTACAGAAATGGTTGAGTTGAGGATGTGATTTAGGTTTCCCTTGCCTACTAGTTCAACCTTTCTAGCATGATTTATTTACATTTTTAGTTGAATGAACATTAACCTGGTGTTTATAAAAATAGGGTTTATTGTTATAATGAGTCTTGTTTCAAATCCTTATGATATTATTTGATATTAATTTATATTAGTAATTTTTATCGACCCATCCATATAAAGGTCATGTAAAATGTTTTCATCACTTATTCAAGGTGATAAAATAATTATACTTGAATGATTAATAAAATGGGCAAGATATCTAAATTTTGGTGTTATTTTTATTTAGTTTCAAATGTGTTATTATGTATTTATTATTGTTTTTAAGAGATGATTTTATATCACTTGAAGTGATGGAGTTTTTATATTGATACTTTGGTATACCTAGAATACATGATGAAGGTTGACCAAATTCAACTGAGTTTGTAGTTGATACCTACAAAACTTTAGATGTAGAACAAAGGATACCAATATTTGTATGTTTATAGTTGATATTTTCATTTTGGAATGATTTTTTGTTAAAGTAACTTCCAAAAATTTAGTGATAAATTTTATCCTTTATTGTTCACACTCTTATCCCAATAACTCAAAAATCAGACTCCACCTCCCAATAGATGGTTGGGGGTGGTAAGGACCATCAATTAGTGGGCTCATATTATGAGTTATTTTGGGATGGTTCATGTGGAGAAGATATATTATTTAACTAGTTGTAAGATGATTTATTCTATTACTTAATATTTTTATCATTTATTGTTATTATAACATGTTTTATAAATTCAAAATAAAACTTAGGGTGTTGTACAAATAGAAACATGGCTAAGTTAATACTGATACTCATTCATTTATTTTATCTATTTTTATATTGTTGACTAAATATTTCAATTGGTTAATTAGTAGGTTATATACCTATATTTAATTGAAATTTTTACCCATTTAAAACCTTGAGTATTGCTTGTATATAAATGATTGTAGTTGATATGAAGTTAATAGTTAGTAAATTGTAACTATCAGGTAACAAATTGATTTTATTGCATATGGAGTTTTATATAAGACTAATTTATTGTTAAATAATTAAGTTATAAGTATGTAACTTATAATGGTTGTACTTTCATACTAAATTCAATTTTTTATACATGATAACTAATGGAATCTATATTATTGTGCCAACACTTTTACAACATAATTTTTAAGTTCCTTTTTTGTTTAAAAAAGACACTATGCATGAAATTAGTTTACAATAATTAAATTTATTATATGGAATGTTTTAAGTTATTTTTAGTAAAGTAAAAATATAATTGTTCTACAATTATAAATACATACAAAAAAGTATGAAAATAGTCCTTATCGCAATCAGTTAAGGCATTAAGTTACATATTAAGTTATTTTCTATTCTAAATTACATCACTATAAGATTTCAAATCCTTATGGGAAACACATTATTTATTCCTTTTTTGGAATATGTTTATTCCATGTTCAAAAAATTTAGAATTATTATTTAGTATAAAGATTAAATTTAGTCAAGTGCCCTTGGGTTGTATTCTCCTTGTCAATACAAAGGTTGAAAGAGTACTTTGAAATATTGCTAGTTTGTATAATCCATCTATATGTTAAAATGTGTTTCTTGAGTTTTATAAATAGGAGAGAGAATCATTTAAAATGTTGGAAGATGTTTTATTTTTTTTGTTCTTAATATTTAGATATGGATAAAATAACGTAATATTTTAGATTGACATTAGGATATCAATACATCCTCAATCTATTTTTAACTTATATTGACGAAACATACACCATTGATTATGTTAGAATAAATTTGATTTCTTCACTTCGAACCTTTGCTTACAAAAGAATGCTATATGATCAAGACATTTTTTATGTTACAATGATACTTCCCTAACATTAAAAGGGGAAAATAATATACCCAACCTACACCCAATATTATGCAAATGAGAGTATTCTAGGTACAATAAGGCCACCTAGGTGGTCATATTAGGAAGGTGTATATCTGCATATAGGTCAGAGCTTATCACTATGGTTCACATATCAATATGCCTTGAATTGCATATATGTTCCTAGGGAAATAATCTTTCCCATATAATCTTATATGGGTAATCACCCTGACTAAGGGTTATATGTACATAAAATTTGTTTTGGGGATTGTGGTAGGTCACACAAAACCAAGTTACATGTAGTAATCTCAATTCACTAATCCCACCATGGAAAATGAAATAAAAGATTATAAAATTATTTTGGGGTCATTTAATTTCCATCATGTAACTCATGACTATTACTGCATCATTCCACTATTGTTTGTATAACTCGTATGTATGTATGTATATATATAAACAAAGAAAGATATATAGATCTAACTCAAAAATAAATAATATATTTGATAATCATTAATAATTTAATCCACTAATTAAGGATTTAAATTATATATATATATATATATATATATATATATATATATATATATATATATACATATATATATATATATAAATTTTTATATATATATATATATATATATATAT
>JARHVA010007748.1:0-60000 GCA_037957365.1 Torreya grandis | reverse complement strand
TATTTTTAGAAAATAATGCAATCAAATTTATGAACTTAAAAAAATTATTCATTGCACTCATTTTTCTTGGGTGTTTTCATTTGATAATTGGAATTAGCCTTATAAACTTATCTTCTTTGATTTTGATTCATATTTTTCCACTCAACCCCCCTCTAATTTCTATAGAATAAGTAAAATAGGACTATAGTACCAAATAGACTAAGGTAGCATATCTAAATCTAAAAAGTCATTAAATAAAGAAAAAAATAGAAGTATTAAAGATATAAGGTGAGTTTAAGGTATTATTTGAAATTATTATGTATGATATAAACCCTCTCAAGTTAAAAACAACCTAAATTACATACATCATACATATTCATCAATTCCCTTAAGTATAACTTTATTCCACATGATAATTAATGGGAAAACATATACCAAGATATTATTTATTGATAATATTTTACATTTCATGCCCATTTTCTCTACTTGTAAAAATCTTCAACTCAATATTTCACACTCATAATATTTCATCAAATAATATAAATTTTTGAACACACTCAATCAATAATAATGGGATATCAAATTATCTTTCAACTTCATAATTATATTACCATAAATATTGATGTTATCCTTACACTGTTTACCCTTTATAACTATAATTATGCCATTATAAGGATGCATGTCCATTAAACTTTGTGTAAAAAAACTTAAATATTTTTGGGTCCTCTACTTTATAATAATCAAATTATTTTTTAACTCCATGATCCAAAAATTATATCTTCATTTCATAACTTCCTAAGTAGATATACGATTAAAAATTTAGCTTCCATCCCCATATTAGTTATAGTCTTCAATAATATATCCTTTAGATCTTCATTTAACTCTTTTATATGAACTTATAGGGATTATTTTTCATCTTCACTAATGTTTGCAATAACTCCTCTACTTTAAACAATCTCAATATCATCTAATGTGGCATGGATTCATCAAAATGTATCTACCAAGTTTTCAAATATTGGTTCCCTTTCTCCTTTTATAATAGAAAATCTTATATGTGCCATTTTTTAAGCATCATATCTCTATTTTTATTTCCCTCTAAGCAACTTCTAAACAATTTAGGATAGCCAACTATAGCATATTATATCCAACACACTTTTGTAGAATATGTATACACATTTTCTCAACCCTTACAAGAAAATCATAATTCGATAGCATATGATGAAAAATAAGATGAGGAATTTAAGTGAAGAAATAATTTATTATAATCTATATTGAAATATATCTTAATAGATGAACACTCAAACATAACGCACTCATAATAAGAAAAGCAAGACCATACTTTTAATTATCCATTAGATATAATTACATAATACCAAAAAAAATTTGGGTCTACTTTATGGAATTAAAAATAGAAGAAATTAAAATGTAGCATGTCAATGGACCATGTTAAATTATTTTTGTTTTTTTCTCTGTCACAAAAACTCATTTAACTATTTACCAACTAGAATTCATCCTCAACTAATTTGAATCTCTTATGCCTCTTTACCACCTTATGGATTATTTAAACAATATTAAAACTATAAAAAATCATAATTATCACAAGAGAAACTATTGATTAATTCACACCACAAGTGTTAATTTACAACAAAAAAATTGAAACCACTACCTCCAATAATTGATGCTTCCCTCACCATTTAGGGAACACTCAAACTGATACATGTTTGATTAAAAAAATCCACTATTATTTGATCATGAAAATTTTATGGAGGTAAAAATACTTCAAGAAAATCTATATAAAATCTTCCACAAGTAATTAAATTAAAATTAAATAAAATTAAAATCTAACTCATATCTAAAATGATTTATAAATATGGAGAAATGAAAACAAACACATAGTCAATATTATAGAAATTTGGAGCTAGAAATAAGACTTGTAAGTGGTATAGACTTGAACCCTAAAATTTTGACATGTATTATGTAAGGGGTAAAAATAACATGTTATTCAATTTGTATTTTATGGAATATCTAGGTAATTAAATTTGTACATGTGTAATTTTTTATTATTTAACTTGTTGTTAAATGTGTATTGTATTAATTTTTAAGTTATAAAAATTTATGGTTAGGTACGTAATTAGATGATGAGTAGGTCTATGTGATCACTTTGTTGAATTGGTGGCCAAAATGTTATATTTCTATTATCTTTTTTATTTGACTTAATTCACCACAAATATATGTAAAAGGAATAAAAAAAGTGTAAGGTTAGTTGACTCAAAAGACCTCATCTAGGATTTTCAACTATATATCATGCACACTTGGAATTATATTAAATATGGTTATCTTATGTATGTTATTGTAATTAAAATAAATAATTTTACCTTCTCTCCCAAAGTGAATTGAAACCAAATGAACATTCACTTATACTTATTTTTGTACAATATCATTTGGAAGTGATCAATTAGGTTGGTTAAAAATATAGACTCCTCACTATCAAAGGAAAAATTTAGTTTCTACTCTAATATTGAAAATTTTATTCTTGTTAGATTTGGTTTTTATATTTGTCCATGTGTTATGAGCAAAACATATGTTATGTTTCACTGAAAATGTAATATGCACCTTCATGTGTTTTATATTTCTATATGTAATTTTTCCTCCTAATACCATAACTTATTTTGTTTGCATTGCTCTAAATGATGAAATGGAAGAATTTTAAATACATGTATAGGGTATACATCTATATATATATATATATATATATATATATATATATATATATATATATATATATATATATATATATATATATATATATATATATATATATATATATATATATATATATAGAGAGAGAGAGAGAGAGAGAGAGAGAGTATTTAAGTGTATGAAGTGTCCTAATATATTTATATATAGACAAGTGGAAAAAAATTTCAATATCAAGTAAAATATGTTTTGGAAATTATATTTATACCAAATTTAGGTGTCTAAATAATGCAAATACTTTGATGTGCATATGTGATTTAATGCATGTGTGTTTTTGAAGTATAGAAAATGATAAATTTAATCATGTACATTGAATTACCCAAGTGGGATAAATGAATTAAATGATACATTAATTATTCTCCATCTATATAAATTTATTATATCTTGTAAATTCTACAATACCTAAAATAATGATCAACTTTAAAAGTATTGAATTTCATTTTAATGTTAAAATTTAGTATTTTAAAATGCTAAATAGAAATGGAAGCATAAGGACTGTACATGGTGGTATTAAAAAATTTGTTATATAAATCCAATTTTTTATAAAAAAAAAGCTGGGTAAACTTTTTAACGTGACCGACACCACTGGCTAGACTATATAAATTTGAACTTTATTATAATGAAAAAAATTATTTAAATTTTATATATAACTATCAATTATCTAAGATTTATAGAATCTTAATATAATTATTGATAAATAAAGTTTAAAAAATTACCATTTATATGAAACAACCCCCCCCCACCCATAAAAAAAACAAAAATTGGAATTGCATATCATAGTTTGATTTAGGATTGTGTGCCAGACCCAAAACCTCACTTTCTAAATTAAGAGATATGATATTTGAATACTCACATTCACACAACCAAAAACAATAGAGTTGAATATATATAATTAGTTAAGGGTCAGTACTCACAAAGGATGTTATGGGGAAGTAGGTTACCTAAAAGGTGGTTTATGGTGTTTGGGGTGTATCAATATATGAGTACACAGATAGGACCTTAGCACCATATATGGCATGTATTACTCTACATAAGATCATTTATAGGTCCTTATCACTTTTTAAGTATCTTAATCACCTCAGTGGGTTTCAGTTCTACTCGTAGGTGGTTTAATGGTCATTCCAAATTAAATAGAAAGGTTATCTTTAAAACACCCTATGATATCATTGGGTTATAACAAGTTTATTATGTGAGAATAGATAAAATGTTGTGTTATTTTATCAATAAGCTATGATATCTAAATTGCCAATCATAATTAGCAACCAAATATCATTTGGGCACATGAAGACTATGCTAAGTTCCCTTAAGTATGTGAAATAAAATATCATTGGCATAAAAGAGAGTAAATTTATGAAACAAAATAAACATCAAAGCATCATAGGTAATTATTCAAGTGCTATCAGCCAAGGTTTTCAAATTACTCATAGGCTAAAGGTCATGACGTCATTGCCAACATACCCTTTTTAAATTCATACAATGCTCAATTAATAAACATGAATTCCATTATTTGAATAATGAATAATGATATGATTTTTGATGAACTTCAATATCTAATATATAAGATATCATAGTAACTTATAATTGAATCGACGTCAATGATTTTATATTGGAAATAACCAATGCATTATCATTAATAAAAGATAAATTAATGTAAACAAAAGTATATTGTAGCTAAAAGTATATTTCATTTCACATTAATTATTCAATTAATGGTAAGGTTAAGATTATAGGTACATATTCAAAAAACACAATTTCTGCACATGCTTTAATAATTTCCATCCAAAATATATATTCATATATTTATTAAGAACAATTAATAGTTATGAAATTAACCCCTCTTACAACAAGGAGTTTGTTAATGAAGCAACCCAACTTCATTTCACATCTTTTCAAGTATATTCAACATGGTAGAGTAATATGTTTCAAATATGAACAAGTACAAGTTATGTGTGCATACAAAAAAATGTCATGTGAACCAAAATGGGAAGTACATAATCCTCAAAGTTTCCACATGAATTACACATATTTAAATTCATACAACTAACATGTATATTAATTATAAAAAGAGAATTTTACAAGTATCAATTGAGTGGAACCCAAATAAAATGATCCAACTAAGGAAATCTTACAAAATAAATGCTTAAACATGTCATGACAAAGTAGTTTGTGTTCAATTCCAACCATCAAGAATAATGCAATATGCATAATCAGCTCATAAGAGTGATATCCAACATGTATGCATTAAGCTAATTTCATTTATATAAACATCAAGAAAGGGAGAATGCATCACATAATTATATTATTTCAAAATATGAATAGTTTAATGTTTCTTTCTCCTTCTACAAGTCAATAATTTGTTCCAGCACTTAAATAAACTTTTTCTTATACTAGGCATCCTTTAATATGGAAATCTAACTCATAAACTTATTCATTTCAGCAATGGAACTAAACTAAAATTAACAAATCAAAATCAATTAACAAAAAAATTATTTAATAATAACACACATACCTGTATATGTAGCCATATAGGTCTAAGGTATACAAGAGATTTTTATTTATGCCTTCCACATACGATAGAAGGAACTTAACTAAACTTGTTTTTTTGTTCCATATCTAGGTTGAAAGCATCTAAAGAAATTTATATATTCCATACACAAATTGAAAACAAACTAAAAGAATAGTTTCATGTGCTCATGATATCCCAGGAGTTAATTCTAATGTATATCAGATGGAATGAGCACACACATGTGCGCACACACACACATATCTAGAGGAAATATTTATATAAATCCTCAAGGATATCCATTCAAGTTAAGATTGTAACTTGCTAACAATTCAAGCTAGCATACCCAAGTATACTTAAAACACCAAAATAAGTGATTTATTTTCCTAACAAAATCTCTACCCAAATTACTATGATTACTCATATCAAGATAATATATAGAAGTTCCATAAGGCTGAATAAGGAATAATGGTCATGCTAAAGTGTGCTTACAATCATTAACCTACTATTACCATAATGATGATAACCATGCAATATATTAATATAGCATTAGTAATGATAATAAACTAATTTTCAAGGATAAAACCCAAGTACTTATAGATAATTAAATTTAGAAACTTTAAGTGGACCTTAGCTTCTTACCACATAATCAACATTATAAGCTTAGTACTTCTTTCTCTAGAAAAATTTATTTTCAATTCAAAGGTTAGCATACCATAATAATTAAATATAACCAAACCAATATAAAATGAGATTAAATTATAATTTCATCTACTAATCATGATATCTAAAAGTGATATAGCAACTAAGCAAATAAAAATATAAACAAAACATAATAAAATACTACCAATTACACCACACCTATTTGCAAGGTCATCCAAGAGTGCAAGCAATAATTAATCAAATAAAACAAACCCTCCCAAACATCCCTATGAGCCCAACCATCAGTGGCCCTTACCACCCCATCCATAAATTGGATGGTGGTTTTGGCAACTAGGGTTAAAAAGGGTTTCTAAGAAAGTTGGATTCTACACCATTGGACATCTCATGCAAACTAAATTTATCATAGGAAAGTTACAATCAAACACCATTTCAAGGTGAGATAGAAATAATTGAACTTAGAATTGATATAAATTAGGAGTGGGGATATCAATTTTAGGCTTCTCAAAGGATATAAAAATAGATTTAAAAACTAAATCTATGTTCATATTATTCAAAAAACCTAACTTGTAAACCCTCTAACTGTATAGTCAACCTATATTATCCTGGATAACAAACTATATCCCAATCATATAAGCATACAAATCATATCTTAGTAGTTTAATCCTTGTATAGGAATGGTTACATTATAGTAATGAATTAGACAATCATAAGTATGATATGAGTCAAACATATAAATCAAATAAGTTATACACATCCAAACTATAGTCCATCAGGGTTCCTCCATTAAACCAGTTGACACAAACAAATACCTTGTCAAGATAATTATATAACTATTCAACACCATAAACAAGTCAAGCCAATCACTATGATTTCAACCATGCAAATAATTTTTAGAAGTTCTTTTTTGCTAGTTGATTTAAATATATAATTGATATATATGAGATTCATGGGATCCTCATGAGGTCTCATGACGTCATATGATTCCCCAAATCATAAAACTCAATTTAAATGTTTCTAATAAAATAAAAGACCACCATATAGATCCTACTAAAAATCAAAACCTTAATATATAAACAAATATTCCATCAGGCTTCACCCAATTCCTAGAGTTAAGTAATATATAAAGCACACATAACTCCTTAATAAAGCCACAACAAAATTAATCCATTCAAAATAACAAACAAAAAAACTCTAATAGAAACCACATACAAGTATTTATGACCAAATTGACCTTATATAAGGGAAACATAAATTATCAGTTCATTAAGAGGAATTAACTTGTCTAACTTATCTTTTTTAGAATGAATTTGATGTTAATCAAAATATATAAGAATTTATCACAAGATCTTAACACATCCATATGGCCAAATCATGCCATTTAATACACTTACATAACCAATTCAAAATAAAATCCTAGTAAAAAAATAATACAATTTAAAGACCCATTAATCACATATACAAACTCAATGCTTTTAAAATGTATCAACAACAAAAACTCTACCCATAAGATTTATTAAAAAACTAAATCAATTTTTAGATTTTAATTCATTAATTGAACCCCTGAAGGCTGATAGTCAAATAAGAATAGGGTACAACAACCCACAAGAATATACAGAGTATGAATAGAACTTAAAAGAAACATTCCATCATAAAATCCTTAAATTAAGTACAAGGATCAATAGAAAGAAGCCATAATGCATTATTATAACCACTTTGGTACATGTAGGGTTTATAAAATCTGAATCCATCCATTTTATATCAATATAAATGTATGCAAACATATCCCATATAAATACCTACAACATTCCTTATAAAGGTTAGGGTTCATCTATTCACATATACACAACCAAGTAAACATAATAGTAGGTTTGAGATTGCCAAGTCATGGCATTTACACACTAAAAATGGAAACTTAGAGCCCTTCCAACAATAATACATTCACCAAGATAAGAATATAACAAGATCAATTTTAATAAAAACTAGAGAGAATATTCAATCCTCTTTTTACAAATTTATATGAAAAAATATAATGTTGAAATTATACTAGGCATATAATACCCATTTAGAAGTCTTTTGACTTCTTGGATGTGTATGCAGTGTCTAATAACACATTATTTCATTCCAAGAAAGATAAGTAGCCTAACAGTCATAAATGACTTACCAGTTCAATATAGAGAAAGGATAACCTCAACAATGCAAGCAAAACTAGGTCTATAAAATATACCTTACTTTTCCTCATAATAAACATGTAATAGAGTTGAAGCCTAAGTCCAAAGCCAAGACAAAAAACCAAAAACTCTCTCCCTATATTTTTTTCCTCTTCTTTCCATTCTTTTCTCCTCTCCTTTCATCCTTCACCCACCACCAATTGAATTTCCTTCCTCCCCATCCAACTCATCCTCCCCATCCAACTCACCATACCCATAATCAATTTTACATTCATTATGAGGAGAGAGAAAACCTCCTCAAATATGTCGACCAACTCCTAAGCCATCCCTCCACCAAAAGTCATAAATACAATAGTCATTAATGACATCTCTAGAAATATCAAGCCATTTAAAAAATAAAAATAATAAAATTGAATATTATTTAAAATGCAATTTAAATGTTTAAATGCCACCAAGGTCAAAATAATAAATCTGTGAAAAACACTAAATTACCAAGGTGATAATCCATGTGGGGGGTATCATGGGGGTAGGTATAGGTAAGTCCCATAAGGATTCTATGTCATAGCAAAGGAAAGTTCACATGAATTTGAAGTGGTTAAGAGTTCATAGAGGAGAGATAAAATATTAAATCCAAAGTAGATGGTTTCACATGAGATAGAAGAACCAACCAACACCAAGTTAACATGTAGAGATCAAATAATCATATGACAAAATACACAATCAAGATGCAACAAGTCATGAAATAAAATGTGATTTATTAAACTAATAAAAATAATGTCCAATGTCATGATACTAAACAAAAATACATGGATACATGTCAAAACTCATCTGACTACTCAGAATCATTTCGATACCCCACATATCAATGCTAACATCTAGCTTAGCTCATAAATTACTACCTACAAGCACTAAATATATACATCAGTAGTACTTGATTGAAAATTAAAAAAATAATAATGAACTATAATAAAATATTAATTACAAGTAATCCATACATCACAAATGTAGAAATTAAAACATAATGTATACACCAACTTGTAGTCTAGTATCATAGCATCAAAATCCAATAACATAGTCCAACTTGGTAAGGAAGTGCATAAATTAGATATACATATTATAATATTAAAATTTAATGAATAATATAAAATTATAAAAATGGTGGGTTCATAACATCCTCCCCCTCTTAAAGAGGAGTCATCCTGATGAATCTATAAATGATTGAGGACCCAACTATCCATGGGGACTTAATTATATTCTTTACAAAATTTTCACTACTCAACCATCATTAGATGAGATTTTAGAAAGGGTGTATAACCTCAGTATTTTACATAAATATACCAATTAATTCTAATTCATTTGTGTAATTACATAGCTTAATCATAAGATTTATTAGAGAAACCATCATCTTACATAATAGTAAAGCAAGAGTATGTGATACACCATCTAGGTAGGAGACATTTGGCATTCCTAACATAAGCATAATTATATCCATGTCTTATTTTATCTAGTCCATGAGGAATGTATTATCATCTCACTCGGCATTTGATGATACCAAGAGAATAATAGCGAGTTACATATGTCATTACAGCATTAGATGTACATACAAATATTGTAACTGAGGGTATAATTCCATGTTTTTTATTCATGGCCATTCATTAATAGCCAAATTAAAAATTTATAGCCTTGGTAAATTTTATATCATCCCCAAATATATTCTTATTTATCATATACCAATGGTATATCACCATTTTAGTATATCTCTATAAAGACTATTAAAATTCAGCCACCTATATAGTCGTCACTTTTTAAGTCTTTATGGAAGAACAACATTATTAAGCATCAAAATGTATTTTCCCACAAGTTAATAAATTCCAAAAAAAAAAATTATTTTTAATTTCCAAGAATACCATTTTTAGATGTTAGCTTGTGTAAGATAGGTAGATTTAACATGTTTGAGTATTAGATCAAAAATTTAGATAGAAAACTAGTTCCTAGTTAGATATACCTCTTATTATGAGGAGAAAATTATCATAAAAATTTGAAACTTTCATGATAATAGTTTTAATTATACAATCTCATCTAGATTTTAATATATTTCAAAATTTGAAGTAGTGTATTTATCAAAACATGTTATGCCTTACACATAACTTAATGAACATTCATTATAGAATTCTATCACAAGTAGTAACTCATTTTATATGGTTATTCCTAATCCAATAATTAAAATTCATGGGATAGTCTAGTGCATCACACTATCCACACTAAATAATCAAAGAATCTATCCTAGGAATTTGGATGCAACTCAAAGGCTCATCATATGCTCTCCACCAACTTTGTGATCTCATGTGACGGTTATAGGGATCACAATCCCAACATATTACTACACTTACCCTATGGAAGCACTTAGATAAAGTATCCATGATTCTAAAATACACCTGATCAAGACTTATAATGTTCCTTTTGAATATAAAACAAACATACATTTCATTTATACATAAAAAATCATTAATATATTTAGTTTAGAATATATATATATATATATATATATATATATATATATATATATATAACAAGTTAATACCTCATCCAAAGCATTTTTACACTCACAAGACAACAAATGCATGTATTTCAACAAGTACCCCCTTGATGATTTTCATAAATGTCCACATCATAGGACCAGTTGGCACTTCACAATGTTATACAATAATACTCCATGTGGGATATTTAACAATAACCTCTGAGAGGCAGCTAAAGGAACACTTAACCATAAGGAAATCATTATGTATGAGGGTCTCATGACCAATATGTGGCTCTCATGGTTCACACTCTAAACAAATCAGGTGACTACCTCATTTAATGGAGAGGCTTGGGTTTTCAACCTATAGGAGACTCCACTGCCTGGCCCATATATAATCTAAACCATTAAGGAAATAATGTTTCTTTACCCTCAACCTCATACTTATGTCAATGTTCATAGATAGAATAGTGATGGGGGATTATAAAATGCATTAAAACACTATACCTTTGTCAAAGGGTTTGAATTAATAAAAGGAGTTATAATACACAGGTGCCTAGGTTCAATATTTCTAGTAAAATAACACAAGATCACATATTTAACATATTAGAACACCTAGATATCTAGCTAGATAGCATAAAATGTCCACATAATTTCACATAGTTAACCACTTTCACATCTCACAAGGATTATACAAAAATTATGTATAAATGTAAATATATGAAGGAGTTGCATAATATAGGTACATATATAGGTACACGTAACTATGCCAAGGATTTTTGACATTACAAAAATCAAATACACAGGCTAGAAAATCATAATGGTCCATGATTTCCATTAGCCCACTCGATGTTTAGATGCCATATAGAGACATCATATACCCATAAAATGGTATCACATGATCATTCCTAAGGACCTTAGATTATTTTTACCTTCACTTAATGAAGGTTGTGTTCTAACAAGGCCTATTTATTCCATGAGTTTTTGGAGTTTTACTAAAAATTTTCATGCATCATGGATAGATGGCTCATGCTACCTAATAACCATAAGATATCGCCAAAAATTATCAAAATATTCAATCAAGTCAATCACAATGGCCCCATTAGTCCCTCTAGGCTTGAATCACAACATTGGACCTCCCAAGATATCACACCTCAGCCTCATAACATGGATTGCAAATAAAATATATCAATGTACATCAAGGCATTGTTTTATGATTCTAATAACAAGCCTATATTTAAATTCAATCGATTGAACTAATTTAACATGTCAAAGGTTGAATTGTGATGCTTACTTTGATGAAACATTGATTTGGAAAAGGGTAAGCATAGGCAAGGCTTAAAGTGAATGTTATATTACTACCATGGGAATTATAATCTCCCACAATCAAAAAATTTAAATTAAAACTTAGAGTAAACATCCTAATATATGTAAGTATTATATAATAATAGACATCCTCATGGGTGTCAATATGTATCCAATACTGAATAGGCATCCCCATGGATGCATAACTCAACCAGGATCATTTACACATCTTCATGGAATTAAATATATCCATGATTAAAATATACATCATAGATGTAAAATAGATCTATGATCAAAATAAACATTCAAAAACTTGTTAACATCATCCATTTTTAGAGTTACAAAGATAATTGATTAACCAATTTAACTCAAAAGATGCTAATGAGGTCAAGCTGAACCTATGCATAAGTTTTTATCACCACATAAGCTTACCTATTTTCAAGGTACACAACAGCTACAATCAGCCAACCAAGAAACATCTTAGCTAAAAAAACTTCTTGGTTTGATTAAAATTCCATTACCTTGGATGAGACCAAGTTTCTTGATCATTGTCATAGGATTAAATTGTTATAATGTTGTCACCAGTGATGTATAGTGACACCTAGGCAGAGCCATAATTTATAGTTGCTTATCACAACTATTCAGAATGTCATTACATGAAACTTTTGCATAATAGTCTTATTATATTCTAAATAAGAAGCAAGGTGGCCTTTCTATCTAAAAGAAACTCATCTTGAGGATATGGTTTCAATCCACTAAAAACATCCACCTTGAACTATCCCACTAAATCTAAAAAATATAGGAATTGAGTTCTTTTAATCAAATGAATACAAGATATTCAACTCTTATGCAAGAGTTTTCAGTATTTTTTATCTAGAGAATGAACACTAGTTAACACACCAATAAAATTTCATAGGTTTATAAAACCTCAAGGAAATCCCTTTATGAGTGGATATCTCAATATTTACTAACTTACCTAATTAGTTTGTTGATCATTTTTCCTATTGTTGAGTTTTGGCATTAATGTTGTCATTAATGTCGATGGTTCTTGAGAAGGTCTTCATGAGGTAATTAAAGAGTGTAGCTATGAGAGAGAATATTGATTAGTATTGTAGTGATTATGAGACTGTATATTATTGGTATATGTTCTTATTATTGCATGAATGATTTGAAGGTCAGCATGGAAGTTCCTTGTTGTCAAAGTTGTCAAGTGATTGAGCCTTATAGTGTCTTGAGAAGGTATGTGTATATGATGCCTATTTTTATGCAAGAAGGAACATGATGACTTGGTAATATGAGTGAACATATGAGTAATTAGTTACATAAGTTTTATTGAGAATGCATATGAGGCATTATACCACTCATAAGAGTCTTAGGGTGAGCTTACATCGATAGGACCTTCAGAACAAGTTTGTAACTAGATCACTTCTACACCCTTCCTAGTCTAATGAGGTATCATGATATATTATTAATATATATTAGTAATGTATGATAGTGTTTAATCATTTATTAAATTGTATGAGTATGTCATATTTGTGGAGAGTGCATGGAAAGAAGCACGAAGGTTAGTTTTTAGTCCTATTGTGGTTTGTAGGTGAAGGTCTAAGTGAGAAAAGAGAGAAAGTGTGGCCTAATGAGGGGTCATGATCATATTTAAGAGTGTCTGATCTTATGAAATAATTTTCATAGGTGAGGTATGTTTTTTCAAGTGTGTTCACAAAATTTTAGGTCAAATTTTGAAGGATACGGTATGGAAATATGCTCTAAGGTCTTTCGAGTGCATAAAATGATGGGTTCTCTACTCAAGAAGATTTTCACTTTTATCATTAGCTAATAAAACCTCAGAATGAGAACCTAATATAGTAATTATTTATTAGGAATGGTCATATCTTAAAATTTTAGGTATTTACTTTTGGATTAAATGGCTATGGTTTATGAACAATTGTTAATAATGAAAATAAGTTTAAATGATCTTAGAACCCTAATAAGGACCTAATTTTGAATATGTTGATCAAAATCACCTAGAGTGGATTGGTATTATTATTTAATATATTGTAGGTTGCATTCCGATCTCCCATGTACCTTTAAGGTATTTAAATTGTCAGGTGTGTGAGTAGACCCTATAAGAAAATGTTAATTTCTTGGAGATTTGTTATAGCAGTCAAAGTTGACCTTGTCAAAGTATTTAAATGGATGGAGGATGAATATTGAGATTCATTTTTAATTTAAATGAAGGTTTATGGACATAATATATTTCTAAAGTGTGTTGAACTAGTCATCCAAGTTAGCCAGTCAATAACAAGTGTAATGGTAGAAATAGTGAAAAACCCAGGTAACAGTGAGAAAAAGATTAGGAATGTGTTACCACGATAGAGTGATGAAACCAAGTGCATGAATATATTTTTCAAGTTTTTCAATACATGTTTCATTTTTGCATATTTTTTTTTCATTAGTGATTATAGTGAAAAATTTACTCACAAATTGACCTATTTAGTTTAAATGAAATAGTGAGATATGAGTTTATAAGATTGGTCTACAAGACCAATATTTCCATTTGAAAATATTATATTTATATTTTATAATGGTATAATTATATAATAAAATAATATACATGCATCATAATTGATTTAAGATCTCTATACATGTGTTGGAGGTCTGAGTAACCATGACTAGTCTTCAAGGAAAATTGGCAGTTCTAAGTCAGCAAGTTGTAAGACTATTTTTGAGTCTTTTTTTCCTATGTAATGAAGCCTAAAAAACTTGATAAATTGAATAAAGTGTTTTAGGTTATTTTTATATGATTTATTTTCTTGTTTTTATGTCTAGATAACATGTTATCTTTAGTTTTTCAAGATAGACCTTTCTATGTGTATGGAGGACTAATGTGAATAGTACTAATGGTGTGCTTAAAGTGGTGGTAAGAGATATAAAGTGTCATGGACATATTATGAGATTATTTTGGGTCTATTTTATTTGAATATGAAGTTTTCCTACCATGTGTATATTTTTTAAGTTAGGGAAATCAAATGGTAACATGTAATAATGAAGGCCTAAAAGAGGTTTTGGTCTCTTAATTTGAGGGTAACCTATTTAAATGATTTATTAATGTATTAAATATGTTATAATACCTATTTTAAGGGTAATATATGTTTTTAATTATGTATGGTTGACCAATAGGTGTATGAGCTAAAGGATTATATAAGAACAAGGCCTAATAGGCCTAATTGACTTATTAGAGAATAAGAGAGTGAAAGTGATGGAAAAAAAATTTAAAGAGATAAAGTAGGTGTTTTAGACCATAATATTCATGTATATAAACTATAATGAATATATAAAAAGTGTGTTACATATGAATATCAAGGTTATAAGACCTAATCTATCTTGAAGAGACCTAGTTGAGAAAAGAAGCTTATAAAGTAGTTTGAGAGGAATAAAATAGTTAGAGGAGATAAATAAGGTGATTATCATATATTGTGTTGGAAATAAGGTGATATAAAGGTGATCAAAGGTTTCAAGTGTATGACTTGGTGCTGATTCATCTAGGGGGTTGGTAGCTCCTTACAAGTTGGTGTTTGCTAAATTGTAGTTAAGTCAGTGCTTAGATAGTTAGGGTTGGTGCTCCATGTGAAGTTGGTTCTTCACTAAATTATGATATTTTAAATTATATGACTATAATATATTTTTATGGGTCAGTTCATTTTATTTCCTTTGAGGGTTTCCTACATATTTAATGTGTTTCATGATCTTATATGGTTACTTATGTTTTACTAGATGTTTATGTTTTTCTAAATGGTTCATGTGTGCTTAAGTGGAATTGAATGAATATTTTAAATACATTGATTCACCCTCTCTCAATAATTGTTCCTCAAATAATTTGTATCACATATTTGTCCTTTGAATCAAGTATAATATCTTTAAGGTGATCCTAAGAAGCATATGATGTCTAGTGATAAAAAAGAATAAGACATGTATGATGAAGTATAATATGATAGTGAAGAAGGAGAAGATAAATTAGACCTTGAAGTTGAGATAATAAGGGAAATTTATCATTTGAATCATCAAAAAGACTGTTAAGGATCTTATGAATTATTTATAAGGTGTCAATATAAGGCTTATATCAAAAGAGGTTAGTATGACCAGTTGAAGACAAATCTAGATTCCTTGAAGGTTGAGTATGAGAATCTCATCGACAAGATGAAAATTTTTAATAAAGAGAATGGGAATTAAAAATAAGTAAAGAGTACCAAAACAAAAATATCAATCAATCATCATAATGAAATAAAAGATATGTTATCATAGGAAAATGGGAAAAGGAGTGATCAATCAAGAGCTACGTATAGATTTGTTGTTTACTACATATATCATAATATGGGACACATTTCAAGATTATATTATAATAGACTTATAGGGATCTCAAGATTAAAAAATAAATATGAATCTCCTAGAGTGCATGAGAAGTTTCAAACATTGGTATGGAATCAAAATCAAATTAGGACTGATCATATTGAGCTTAAGAGTAAAGTGGACTATTTGCTAGAGAAGAACAAAATACTAAAGAAGATTCTATGCTAGCTCATACTACCTTTCACATCAAAGATGAAGGCATGAAATGGTATTTAGATTGTGCTTTCTCAAGAAGATAAAAATAAGTTCATCTCATTGAAGAAAAATGTTGTAAGAATAGTGAGGTTTGGAGACAACACAACTACCAATATAGTTGGCAAGGGTGTCTTGAGTTTGGATAATAGGAAGACCAAGACACAAAATGTGTTTTATGTGAAAGGCTTGAAACATAACCTACTAATTTTAGAGAAAATTTTCAATCAAGGATAGACACTAACCTTTCATGATAGAGAGTGTGAGATAATGATAACCAAATCAAAAGTCTAATTGCCAATTCTAAAAGGACTAAAAATAATCTATATTTATTTAATGAGATCAAGAAGGAGAGATGTTTTATAAGAAGGATGGATGAAATTTAAATATAGTATAGAATTTTAGGTCACTTAAAATTTGATAATGTGATCAAGATAACCACTAATAATTTGGTGAATAACATGCCTAAGATCACCAAACTTACAAACATACTTTGCAAGGCATGTCAACATGGTAAATAGACTAGAAGAAGGTTCAAGTCCAAGGAGTACTCTACTACAAGGCCCTTGAATTTAATACATAATGATCTCTATGGGAATACAATAATTCAAATCATTCAAGGAGATAGGTGCTTCCTGATACTCATAGATGACTACACAAGAATGACTTGGGTTACATTATTGAAATAAAATTTAGAAGTTCTTGATAAATTCAAGGCATTCAAGGATCTTGTTGAGAATGAGAATAATGAGAAGATCAAGTGCATAATATATTATATAGGAGGAGAGTTTTTGTCTAATGAATTTAATGTCTTTCGTGAGGTTCATGGAAAAAGTAGATAATTCTTAGTTGCTAAGACACGTTAGCAGAATGGAGTAATGGAAAGAAAAAATAGGATAGTTCAAGAGATGGATATAACTATGATCAATGAGTCTATGTTATCTGATGGATATTGAAGAGAGGAATTAATCACTACATTTTACATTTATAATAAAAGAGAGATAATAAATAATGTAAAAAATACTTCTTCTGAATTACGAAAGGGAAGATCTACCAATGTAGAACACTTTAGAGTGTTTGGGAGAAAATGTTTCATTAAAATAGATGATGAAGACTTATGAAAGTTTGATTCCAAATATGATGAAGGTATATTATTAAGATACTCATCAATGATCTCAAATTTTAGATGTTATAATAAGAGGTTAAAAAATATAGTGGAAAGAACCAATGTGAAGATTGATGAGATAAGGAAATCATACTCACAGTCATAGGATATTTTAGAGAATATAGACTTAAATAATGAAGAAGAAACTATAGAGGTTGATGAGGAAGAATAATAAGTTGAGGATAGACAAGATTCAAAAGGCCCATAAAGACAAATTCAAAGAGATCATCATGAATATCAAATCATTAGAAACAAATATGCAAGTATACAAAAAAAGAAAAGACTGGTAAGTAATCTAAATTAAGAGAATGTTTCTATATTATCTAATATTGAACCTAATAATCTTGTAGAATAAATCAAAGAAAGGTTTTGAATAGGTGTTATGAATGAAGAGTTATAAAAAATAGAGAAGAATGACACTTTAAAACTATCTCTTAGGCCTAAAGACAATAATTTCATTAACACAAAATGGGTGTTTATAAATAATTTGAATGAAGATGGAGAAGTCACTAGGATCAAGACTAGACCGGTATGCAAGGGATATGGAAAAATTAAAAGGGTTCACTTATAGGAAAACTTTGTACCATTAATAGTATTGGAGGCCATCATATTTTTTATAGAATATGGAAGAGTCAAAGGGTTCAAGGTATTCTAGATGTCTATCAAATCTACATTTTTTAATCAAAATTTAAAAGAGGAGGTTTACATAGAGAAACCTAAGGTTCTCTCACTATCAGGGGATATAGACTATATGTGTAGATCAAAAAAGGCTATTTATGGTGTAAAGTAAGATATTAGAGCTTGGTATGATAGGTTGGATAGGTATCTATTGGATCAAGTATTAAAAAAAGGAATTACATATATTAATATATACATAAAGTCAAAAATGACCATACGTTAATAGTATTTGTCTATGTGTATGACATCATCTTCAGTGGAAACAATGATAACATGACCAAGGGCTTGGAATAAGTGATGAATAAAGAGTTTAAAATTGCCATGCTCAAATAATGATCATTATTTCTTGGGTTAAGAATCACTCAATATAAAAAGGTATATTAATTTCACAAGCTAATTACATAAGAGAGATGTTGAAGAAGCTTGAGATGCAAGACTTTAAGGTAGTTAGTACACTTATGATCATAGGGTGTGATGTATTCAACACCACCCTTTTATCTAAGGAGAAATAGGAACCCACTTTTTTTCAAGATTTAGGCCTTGGTTGTTGAGCCTCTCCTTTATATGATTGTGCAAATTTTGGGAATGATTGATTATTAACCTTCATAAATTGACAAATTTACATGGTAATTCATGAGTTACTTTATGGACTAACTTCACTAATTCCTTTTGAGAGTTTTGAATATGCAAATTTACCAGACTTAGATAGTTCAAAAAAAATTATTTGGGGATTTCACTCATCGGATTTTTTGTCTAATTGGTTTGGATTTTAGGTTCTCTATTTTGGTATTTTGTCTCATAACTTTTTGGGGTTTGCATTTTTGGCACATCTCTTCATTCAAACTTTGGTCTTCAAAAAATTCATTTCACAAAAATTTGGCCTTCAGATAAGTTGCATCAGATATTTTTCCCAAAACAATTTCCTTGAATGTGTTAGACATTTTATCTAAATTAATTTTCCCAAAATAATTCATTCTTGTCATGTTCTATGTCACAAACATTTTGTCTACCGGAAATAGGTCTTCAAAAATAGCACCATGGACATTTTGTTTGATAGAAATAGGTCTTTAGTATTTTTTTTGTGGGTTTATTATAAAGACCAGTCCCCCAACATAAAAAAATTAATACTTGATTTTTGATAATAATAAAAGGAATTGATATACTTATCTATATATAATTTTTCTTAATAGTATATGCTAACGTTCCCTACCAATACTAATTAACAACATTTGAATTATACATGAGTGTAAAAGAAGTGAATGTTTGGAATTTATGACACATGAACTAGTATTCAATGAAAAATCCTATATATGTAATATGTATCCATTTTATCCATCATTACTTTCAAATAAACTTTCGTTTTAAGTCTACTGCCCTTCTACATCATCAAAGAGCCCTAACTACTATCTCAAGAGCACTGTGTAAAGAATCAATGAATAGATTGGGAGCATGAATTGATCATACAATAGGTATAATGAAGAAATATATTTCAAAGAAAATTTATGAAATATTCATCCAGGACATTTCAAGGAGCACAAACATTTTGTCTGCTAGAAATAGGTCTTCAAAAATAGCACCATGGACATTTTGTTTGATAGAAATAGGTATTTAGTATTTTTTTGTGGGTTTATTATAAAGACCAGCCCCCCAACATAAAACATGAATACTTGATTTTTGATAAAAATAAAAGGACTTGCTATACTTATCTAAATATAATGTTTTTTAATAGTATATGCTAATGTTCCCTACCAATACTAATTAACAACATTTGAATTATAAATGAATATAAAAGAAGTGAATGTTTGGAATTTATGCCACATGAACTAGTATTCAATGAAAAATCCTATATATTTAATATGTATCCATTTTATCCATCATTACTTTCAAATAAACTTCCATTTTAAGTCTAATACCCTTCTACATCATCAAAGAGCCTTAACTACTATCTCAAGAGCACTATGTAAAGAATCAGTGACTAGATTGGGAACATGAATTGATCATACAATAGGTATAATGAAGAAAGATATTTCAAACAAAATTTATGAAATATTCATCCAAGATATTTCAAGGATCAAATCCATTATCCCCCTACTCAATCAAGGATTCCATATAATTTATTGATATAGTCTTCAACATTTCCATTTTCGATAATCGATATGAAAATTATTTAGAGGTATGGGATGTTAACAATTATTTGTATGTATGTGTGTATATATATAAAATCTTACTTAGAGAGAATTATATTGTCTATATCTAATGAGAATGTATATATATATATATATATTCTCATTAGATATAGACAATATAATTCTCTCTAAGTATGTTTTTATCAAGGACTTACTTTCCCTAAAAAGACAAACACTATACTTTTTGTGTCTACCAAGCTAGGGGTGATGTTATGCATCGACCTCCTATGAGATTTGTTATTCTAAGGTAAAATAACATAGTATTCCTTCCTTCATCATTATACCAATAAAATAATTATCAGATGTATTTCATGAGACCACTTATAAGTATACTTACCCTAAACACACTTGATACATACTTCAATAAACATGGGTTGGTGTATTGAATGAAGAAAACATAATCGAGAAGGTGTTGTCTATATCTAATTAGAATATATATATATATATATATATATATATATATATATATATATATATATATATATATATATTATCATTAAATATAGACAATATAATTCTCTCTAAGTATGTTTTTATCAAGGACTTACTTTCCCTAAAAAGACAAACACTATACTTTTTTGTCTACCAAGCTAGGGGTGATGTTATGCATCGACCTCCTATGAGATTTGTTCTTCTAAGGTAAGATAACATAGTATTCCTTACTTCATAATTATACCAATAAAATAATTATCAGATGTATTTCATGAGACCACTTACAAATATACTTACCCTAAACACACTTTATACATACTTCAATAAACATGGGGTGGTGTATTGAATGAAGAAAACATAATCGAGAAGGTGTTGTCTTCATCGTTCCTCCCTGAATAGACTATCCCTTTCAAAGGAAAGAAGCCAAAGGGGAATGTTACCATAGATAAATTTAGGATGGGATTATGTGTTGGCATGGATCTATTAAACAAACTTTTTGGTATGTCAAGCATTCATTTTTTGAACCTAGATTGGATGTCATTGCTTCACATTTTGCTAACTAGTGATGCTCAGTTCATACTGGGAGAAATAATTAGTTTCTACTTGAGGGAAAAAATAATCCATAAGGACACATGACCCATACATGAGGGCCATTTTTATATGATGTATTACTTACTATATTCTATCATTGGAATGGGGTACAAAGTCCTTAGAGAATTGTGCATTCTAGCCATAAATTACATCAAGAAAATAAATTTTGACCACTTCCAATTTATACATGTGTATTCCTACACAAATAACATAGTAAATATTATAGAGGATGTATATCCTCAAGTTTTCTAAGCCATCCATGGTATGCCCATGCCTCAAATTAGAGACAATATTGTGAAATTACTTATTGTAAGAGGGGATTACTTTTTGTATCCAAATTTCATAGTTATAATGATTTGGGGAAATAAATTAGACCCCCTATGTATTCCAAGATATGTTCTAACCAAGATTGTGGACCAAGAGATTTCCTTTCAAATATGATGGATCATTGAAGAAGATTTATCCAAAAAAGTGAAGAAAAGTTCATACTTTGACCACCATATACTCATTGACTGAATGGTATACACCATGAGAAAGCCATTTGGAGAAGTGTGTGATAATCATAAGATCTATAATTTCCCCATGATTACATATAGGAACTAGGATCCACAATATTTTTGTAGAAGCACATATAGAGACTTAATATTCCCTAAATCCATGAGCCCTATGCATATGACATTTTATTTTTAAAAGTAAAAGATGATGAAGTGTTAGAAAGGGACATGATTATAAGTTTAAAATAAGATCATTTAAGAATGATCCAATATTACCCTTAAATCTCTACATGGTAATTAGACAACAAAGGACCCTTTATAAAGGATGGGAGCATTCAGACTTTTGGAGAGGATAGTCTGAGGAGCAATCCAAGGAGCAAGCTAGCTCCTTATCTCTAGGAATCCCTTTAAAATTAAATCTCAAAATTATGAATAAAGATACCAAGGTAGTTTAAACCAACCCTAAAAGAGCACAATAAATACACCCCATCAATTTATACTCTAATGAGGAGGAATAAGCATGAAAAAACCTAGCTAAAGGCATAATTTAATTAGCTACTACTATTCCCCAAGCTCAGATTGCCACATCTTTAAGTATATCAACATAAGAGGTAGTTTTATTAACCCATAAATGATACCCTACATAGATAAATACTCCTCTTGTATATAGAAGGAAGCCTAGGACCCCTACAGGGAGTCCCATAGTAGAGTTATCTCAAGCCTTACCTCTTGCACCACAACAATCAGAACATATAGAGGGAGAGGTTGTTGAAATTGAGGATGTTAGAGATGAATATTATTGTAAGGAAGATACAAAGTTGGAAATGGTTAAGGAATTGAGCCTTAAATCAGATAAATATAAATATCCAAATGAACAAGGTTCCCTAGGTACCTAGTTTTTTTATAACTATTTCTTTGTATATTGTTCCAATATTTGGTAGTGTTCCAGTTTATTCTATGTTAAGACCCCCAAAGATGGATTTTCATTATACCTTAATTGACCCATTTTCCCCAACCACATTCATAAAATTCCCACTTCTCACCTTAAAGGTTGAGAAGGATGTTACCACCACCTCCATTTCCATATTGTTCACTTCCATTCCATTCACCCTGGCTACCTCCTCTGTCCCCACTAGTACCTCCACAATTGGAGCCATAAAGAAGAAGATATCTAGAAATGTGTATACCACCATGGACACTCCATAGTTACATATATATTATACTTAGGTAACCCTTCCCATAAATTTTACCACCTCTACAGAAGAAACTATTATGGTGAGCTCTAGCAGAGGAAGGAAGGCCAAACCCCAATTGGCCATAGTCCATCCACTTCCTTAGTTTGGAGGAGTGGATTGGTATAATATAATTTGGCCTTCACTACCTAAATTATTATTAAATAACAAAATAAATAGTTATAAGTTAAGGAGAGTCAATAAAAAGTTATAGTTACAACATTAAATGCATCATAGTTAAACATTCCTCCCTCGGTTATGGATATGAGGAGTAAGGCCTCCTAGTTGCCCAACTTCAAGATCATCAAACTCCTTTATATCACCAAATTATTTTAATTATCATATATTATCATATAGAGAGTGAATAAGAGGAATTTAGAGGATAAAAAAAGGAAGGGATATAATCTTTGAGGGAAGACAAGAAGTATTTTCCCTCACTAAGAGGCATAATAGGCAGCTAAAACAATTTCCATATATTGAGAATTTTGTAGACCTAGATTAAGCACACAAGGATGATATGGTTTCCATCCATGATGGCATGGAGATGGATTGGCAAGTGAAAAAATCCAAAGTTATGGAATAGATAAAAACCATACATATTCATGTAGGTACAGAGGTATAGGTTCAAGAAGTAGCTACTAGATGTTACAACTCATTAGAAGTATTGGATTTCATGAAGGCCAAATTATCACCTCATATGAATAGGAATAATAAATTATTTAATAGATGACAATGGTAATCTAAAGATGCTAGTTTCAAACATATTCAACAAAATATACAATCATCTAGATCTTATGACACCACTTGATGCATCTAATGCTCTCAATCTAGATGTCATTAGGTAGGAAAAAGCTCAGGAGTGGTTATAATCAATTAGGGGTTTGATCCCAAAATATCAAGAACATGAGGCCCACATTTTCTATATTTTGAAATATTTGAAGTTATCAATGTTGAAAGACACTACAGGTAAGTTGATTAGTAGGATCAATTTTGATAAGCTCATACAGGGGGTAATAGATAACTTTAAGTAGAGTCTATAAGGTTTGACATTGGAAGAAATAGAACATAAGTTAAGTGTTGCTAGAAATAAGGTCATATAGGTGGATATTTTCAATAATATTTTCAAAATAACTAAGGCCAAACATGCTAAACTCCTTGGCCAATTTAATAGGATCCATCAACCACCCTTACTTAACTTGAACATCATATTCTAGTAACATTATGTATCAAAAAATATTTACAAGGGGAACTAGGAAAATAAGAAGAAATCTCAAATTGCTACTCCAAGTACTACATTAACATCTAAAATTCTAACTTATACATCCCTATCCACTACACCAACCAAAGTGCATGCAGTCATTTAGATAATGCAACCTTAAAGGGGATAAGATTTTGTGCATGTACAATTTTGTAATAGTGTATATATTTATAATTTTATTGAAGATTGAGCTATCATTGTAAAAGGTTACCTTTTATCTTTTGTACACATGCACACATTGCATGGTTTTGAAAATGTCAACTTATGACTAATTGATAATTATGAGTTTATTCTTATATGGTTTTTACCATAGTTAGATATTATGTTCTAACTATTACATGTAGGTAAATTTACATGAACTTAGAGGATGAGGTGACCCCCCCTCCCCAAGTATATTAAAAAAATTGAAAATTTCCCTATGTATGGGTCAAAAAATATTCAATATATAGGAACAATATCAATTTTGAGTTTTATTGAATGTGTTTGTGTATTATCTCTCTAATTTATATGCAATTAGGATTATCTTTGGTTGTATGATTCAATAATCCTTAGTGTGAAAAAATAGTGAAAGGGTTATTAATTATGTTTATTAATGTACTAATCCTATATGTGTAATAGTTATTGAATATTGGTACATCACATTGATTAAGATAGTTAAATTGATTGATTCATAATTTTGAATGTGTATGAGTTCTTTCTTTGATATATTTTTCTATGTGTTTTGAAAGGTACCATAGATACCTCATTATCCTGAATCATAATCTCTTAAGTAAGAGTATGAAACAACTACTTTAAATGGAAAAACCTTTGATTGAGGCCTATGAGTTTCCTACATCAGTATTTACTTAGACATATCAGTTGTGTTTGATTGTGTATGTGGAATTGTTACTAGAAACATGCATAGGTTTTGAAAGTTCTTGTCCATTTAGAAACCAACCACAAAATTTATTCCAAAAAACCATAGAGCCTCCTTTTTAACCTTACCCTTCCCTCCTTTTTGAGTATGTTTTAATACATACCCACTTTAGATTAGCAACCAACCATCCATATAACTCATGTAGGAATTTAATACCATTTAAATACCATACCTCTATCTAAAACCCTTGTCAAAAACTTGCATACCCTACCATATATTCCATCAAATAAGTTTTTTAGACTGCATACCTGCAACTCATGTCCTGGAGTGGTGTTCTTCTCCATAAATATCCTAAAATGTTAGAGGCTACCTCATTATCTATGTTGTGCATGGAACCCACATCAATAGTTCGTTAGTGCTAGAAGGAGGGCCTTTCCCCTCAAATAATAGTAGTTATTATTTATGTAGAGATACACTAGAGTTACCCAATAGAGTGACCAAATCCAATTCCTAGTCTAGTTTTCAAGTCTCACCCCTATCAAAACATAGGATACCCAAAACTATGCCAATATCCCTAGTTCATACCAATCCACCTCCTCCAATAGGGAACACATTACCTATAAGGAACCCTTTGCCTATTAATTATATAGATGGCTCAGCCGTAGTTAGTTATATATTCTATTACCATCCTCAAAGACATGCATGATTTACCTAGGAATCTGAAAAATTACCTACTATCACTTTATCCTTCAAGAGTAAGGACAATAGCAGAACACATCAAATGTTTTAAAGATTCTTTAAGATTAATGAATGTTTTCAATGAATATGTAGAACTAATATTATTCCCTTTTACATTAATATATATTTATTATAATTAGTATTTAAATCTAATAGATAACTCCATCACTTCCTGGAATGAGTGTAAAGAGACTTTTCTCACATAATATAGATATGCTAGCAATCCTAGTTTGGTATACTAGTACTTCAATAGTATGAAAAGAGAGTGTAATGAACATATGTGTTCTTTCAATACAAGTTTTCAAAATATTTATAATTGGTTAGCCCTAATATAAAATAAATGTTGCATTAGCATTGGATATGTATAATAATTCTCTCAACCTAATCATTATTATGTTCCTAAGAATGGAAACCATGACCAATAATTTGGAATTAGCATATGAAAAGGCCATCAATATATATAGGCATATAAATACTTAGATGCATGATGCACCTTAGGTTAAAAGTGGCCTCCCATAATTAAATATGATATCACACATGAAGTAGAATGTTCCCATGATCAATCAAAACTACCTCTACACACTACCTCCATTGACAAAGACAACAAAGTCAAACTATAGCTTCTTGAATAATCATGCATCAAGTAATGGTTACAAATAAAATAAAAAAAACTAGATACACTTTCCACTAATGTTTTACAAGGTAATAAATCTATAAAGGAAAAATTGGATTTTATTCAGAAGATCATTCAAAAGTTGAACAATGACTTCTTAAATATGTAAAGGAGGATGGGTAGCACTAATGGCCAAAATGGTAATTATAACATTAAATTCTAGAGATATAATAGAGTTTTCAATAGGCATATGAATAATATATAATAACCCAACAAGCTTATAAATATCAACATGGTAGAAACTAATCTTCCCAATTAGTGCCAAATTTGTAATAATTTTGAGCATGGTGAGCTTGACTGCATTGACTTTTATGTAGTATTCAAGATATTTAAAAAAGAGGTGGTTAGGTAAAACCATATGCATAATCTTCTTAAACATCATTTTAATCCTACCCCTTCCATAATTTCCATGTTATTTGAAATTCATGAGTTTCCATTTCTAGGTGAAGATGATAATGAGCTCAACGACAACATGGATGGAGTTCACATTTTCCATCAATTCCAGAAAGGTGGCTACAATCTAAGGAATAATTAGCCACTCACAACATCAAATCCTCTAAATACTAATATAATTTCACCTAATCCTAAAGTTAATAACAATCCACCTCCTCCAAGAGAGAATGATTAGCCTCATACCAAGGAAGAACCTAGCAAGGGAGGATAAAACATTATCAAAGACATGAAGAAGATCAAAGCAAATATAACTCTTCATGAGTTATCTTAGATTACTGAACAAAATGAGCTAATGTATAATTCTAATACATGTATTACACCTATAGATAAATCAAAAGCATCTATAGATAAGTCAAAATCATCTAACATAAATGTTATCTATAAGATCAAGCTAAAAGTTCCACCCTTTTTGCTAGCTAGCAGGGCATTCAATAAGAGTATTCATAATTTTTTAGTTGATTCTAGATATTCTATAACTGTATTGCCTACTTCCATATGTCAAAATCTTAGTTTGATGCCTGGCCCTTCAAAGAGGATAGTTTCACAATTGGAAAAGATATTAGTGCTTATAGTTGGTGAATTGAGTGATCTGTATATCCAATTAGAATCTGAATAATGCATTTAGATGACCATTGATATCCTACTAATGGACATACATGAAGTCTATGGTTTGATGCTAAGTAGAGACTAGTCCAAAAAACTCAATGGGTATCTTTTTATAGACTTATATCATATATGGATGCCATGGAGAAGAGTTTCAAATCAAATCATAATTGATAGAGAACCAAGAAGGAAGTATAACATCATGGAATGTAATTTTAATAATGAAGAGGTAAAGTATGAGTCTCTTAGCATTGGTATTTATACTTTTACTACTAAAAATTAAGTACAAACTTTAGAACTCAAAGGTTACAAATAGATATGGACTTTACACTTTAATGGTGTTAGATCCAAGTATGGATTAGGCATGGGAATCGAGATAATTTATCCATAAGGTAAAATTTTCTTGACAACATACATATTGTAATTTCCATGCATGAACAATAGATCTATGTATGAGTCTTTATTTATAGGATTATAATTTACACATAAGAATAGTGTAAATTAAATACTAGTATTTGGTGACTCAGAGCTGGTGGTCAACCAAGTCAAAAACAAATATCAGTGCAATCTATCTTATTTGAAAAGGTACAAACATAGATCATGAGACCTAATTAAAAGCTTTGAAGCATTCAACATAATGACCATTCCTAGAGAATAAAATCAATCTACCAATTCACTAGCTATTATTTCTAATAATTTATATCCCTTCTAATAATCAGAGGTAAAGATGTACTTTATCGAATTAGTGTCTTGTCCATCTATTATTAATAATGTAGAAAATTTTCAATTTTTTGATAATGACCAAAATAATATCAAATTTTTAACTAATTAAAGTGAATTTAAGTCCCAAATCATAGATGTCATGATATTAACCAACTCTGCCAAGAGTAATTAGACACAAGAGGTATTCTCTAACTCAAATAAAATTATATCCCAGTTGGGTTGGTCTCTTTAGAATTTCCATTTGACATAGACCCTCAAGCTCAACAACTTAGGTAGCCTAAGTGTAGACACTAGAAAACTACACACTTGTAATTATATATGTCTGAATGCCTTAGGCCAACCATAGGGCCCACCAAACCCTTCTTGATATAACAAGTAACTATTAAAAATCACTATTCACTATCAATTTTCACTATAGGACCCACTATCATTATTCATGGTTACATGGCATGTGACATGTTGGGTGACTTAATAGTGATATGGCAAGTGACATGGCTTGAAATTGAGGTGGATGGAAGTGGGACATCATACCCCATATGGGACCCTAATCTAAGGAGCCTAATGACATCATTAAGCATCACAAGGGCCACCATTTTTAAGTACATTGAATTTATCCATGATGGGGCCATCATTAAACATCATCCTTTGTCTACATGCATAAAAATGGTATAAAAGTATTTGGGGCACCTTTTGAATTACATAGTATAAAATATAAAAATGTGATGAAAATTCTATTGGACTCATTTGGGTCCATGTGCATGATCCCTACTCCATTTTGGACTCTTTATCAAGGTGGGAGACAAACTAACCAAGTGGGATACTTATTAGCTAAGTGGGAATCTCACCCCCCTTGTCTTTCATGAACACTTATGATCCCACTTGGAAAATAGTGCCACATTTTGTGGGGCACATCCTTAAATACTTATCATAAAATAAAAATAGTTCATGAAAAGTCTTTTGGACTCATTTGGGTCCATGTTCATGATCCCTACACCATTTTACACTCTTTATCAAGGTGGGAGACAAACCAACCAAGTGGGATACCTATTAGCTGAGTGGGAATCTCACCACCTTGTTTTTCATGACCACTTATGAGCCCAATTGGAAAAGTGTGCCACATTTTGTGGGGAACATCATTAAGTACTTAGAATAAAATAGAAAAAGTTGATGAAAAGTCTTTTGAACTCATTTGGGTCCATGTGTATGATCCCCACTCCATTTTGGACTCTTTAGAAAGGTGGGAGACAAATTAGCCAATTCAGATACCTATTTGCTATGTTTTATTTTCACCCCCTTGTCTTTCATGACCACTTATGACCCCACTTAGAAAATGGTGCCATATTTCTCTATTAATCTCCTTTATCATGTTTCCAAACATAAAATGCTATAAATATGAGCCTCCCCCTTCACCCATGGGTTATGTTGGTTAGTATTTGGTATAGGTATTTATTATTATAGGTTTATAGGTAATTTTTAAGGATGTCATCCACACCTTGAATAAAAATATTTCAAAGCATTGAAGCTCTGCTGAAATTGTTGTAGAATTCCATCATCACAAAGCAACATCGACAATATCAACTATCTTCAACAAGTTTTCAAGGTAATATTTGTTCTATTTTTGTGTTTCAATTATTTCATTTGTATTTAATTTCATTAATTTTATCATTACCTCATATACCCATCTTAATACATTTATTTACTTCACCATCTTTGCCATCTCAATCCTTTTTTCCCCTTTGCCTTATTATCCTCTTAACCATTTATCCCCTTCACCTTTTTACTCTCTTAACCACTTATCTCTTTAGCTTCTCACCATCTTCCATTTGCCTTATTTCCATAATTTTCCCATTTTCCCATTTATCAACTTGTCCATTTATCAACCCCAAAAAACTATCCTTTTTACTCTTGTCAAATTACCAAGCTAAAACCACAACCCTCAACTTGGCCAATTTTCAACATTAGTGTTAATCAAAATAGATGGTTTATTTTAGCTAACTTAGTAAAACATTTAATTTTATTAATTAATTTGATGTTATTTTTTGTATTTAATTTTAGTTTTCTATTCTAGATGCATGTATTATTATTTTTATTTTCCAACTTGACTATTTAAAGTAGGTGGATTGATAGCCTCCTTGAAAGCTTTCACTTCTAGGATCTATCTCATGCAAGGCAATCTATCCATCTACTTGTCTAAAAAATAAGTGTGTTTATGTTTTTTCTTATTTTAAGGTATTATTCCCTAGACAAATAGGAGTTATCAAAAAGTATAGATTTCAATGAACACACATGTAAGAGGTATTCTTCTACACAACCCTTTACTAGTTTCTTTTCAACAATAAGAAAAAGAAAATAAATAGAAAAAAACATAGCGGCATGCTTGGTGGGACCCTTGAGTTTTCTTGGGTTCATATGTGTTTTAGGAAATTTATTTGAATTAGTAAAATGTCATTTATTTTCAAATTTCATTTCTAAAATTTAAACATTCTTTTCTTGTTTTCAAAAACACAAATTTTAGTCTCTTTTTCTTTCTAAAATCAAAAAATAAAAAAACAAAAAATATTAGTATTTTTTTCTTACATTTTTAAAATTAAAAAAATCACTCATCCTAAGATTAGGATTTCATTTCCATGTTACATTTATGTGAATTTTAGTTGTTTTTGTTTTCATTTAAAATAAATCAAAAAATTATTTTAGGGTTAAAATCAATTGCATACATTGTTTGTTTGATTGACTTAGTTCACCTAGATTAATTAAAGCAAAGCAAATTAATCATATAACCATAAATGTTACACAAACCAAACCAATTACAAAATCAACATATCAAACACAGTTGATAAAATTCCTAAGATTTCATCACCTAGCAGATCACCTTACCCTTTCTTAGTTATCTTGCTTGGATTTAATCATTGAGGGGATAACCAAATCAGTTCTCTGGCTAAGTATAAGCTTTGGTAATCAGTATATTGGCTAACTACCCACACTAGCTATAGGATTTTTATGTGAGGGGAGTTAGGCCCAAGTACCAAGTCATATACTTGATATAATATATACTTATTTCTTAGCACCTAAATGCAACCTAAAACCAAACATAGACTACCTTTATAAGACCTATTCAATCCAATTTCCTCTTCACACTTTTATAAGGCATAAGCCAAAAGATAGATCAAAAAGAATTTTAGGACTTAGTGTACTCTTAGTGAATGCATTGTTTTCCTTGAATATTCTTTTATTACTCTTTGTTTTGAGGTGTGAGAACATATAATTCCTTTCCTATTTTATCATATGGTTCTTACTTGCCAATAAAAAAGGGACCTTGAGGAACAAAAATAACCACCAAATAAACCAACCTCTTCCACTTCTACATCCATGGAACGCATTTCCAAACCTGCAGACTCCCCTCACTCTTTGGGAAGTCCTAATTAGGTAGTACTAAGAGATATGTATTTTTCCACTTTCCTAAACAATAATCACACAACCTCATAACATTCCCTTAGAACTACATCTTACCAAATCCTAATTTTGATGCCACCTATAGATCTACCTTAAGGCATGTCTCTTCACCTCATGGGGAGTAACTCCACTACCATGGTTACTACTCAACCTTTAATTACCTAATCCTTATTATAAACCAACAAACCCCTTTAAACTACCATTCAAAACTAACCAACCCAAACTACCACCACTCTTACACCTCTTACCAACCACTCCTCTCCAATAAGAGTGCCTACCTCTAGTGATACCCTTCTTCCTCTAGTTACCTCCAATCTATCAAACACTAATCTACTTCAAAGCCTTGTGGTGTCCATACCCTATATGTTACCACCAATTAGTATAAGGGTCACCACCCTTCCATCAACTACCAACCCAACTACCACTCTTACCCAACAAGAAACCTTTAGTTATCCTCATAACCCACAAGGGTCCATGCCCACTACCCAACCACCTATGTATACCCAACCATTGACATCCACATAACAATATGTATATTCTACCTAATCATGGCATCCACATGCTAATATGTGGTAGCCTCTCAACTTTCTACCCACTATCAACATGTTTTTCGACCACCACCACCACAATATGCATTTTATAACCTTCTAGGTAGTCAACCCTAAGTAGACTTAATGAAGATGGTCATGGACAAGATGGCCACCTTAGAGTCATCCATTCTAGGTGCTCATAATATCCTATCCTATGACCAAATTCACAATAAGCCCATTCATCCATCCTTACCCATTAAGCCATATCCTCCCCAATGGGAACTTCCCAAGTTATATAAATTTAAAGTCAAATAGGATCCCCAACAACACCTTAGGGAATTTAGGCATGCTTTGTATCTCATCACCTATGATGATTTCATTATTCTCTACACTTTCATGATGTCTGTAGCTGGCCTAGCCTTAGATTGGTATAGATCCTTACTCAAGAGTTTCATCTTCTCCTTCACCCAACTAGTCTAAAACTTCTTGGATCACTTTTCAATATATATATCCAAGAAATTTTCTATTACCAACCTATACTCCATCCAACAATTTTAGGATGAATCTATTACCAATTTTGTGGCTCATTAGAGGATCCTAGTTAACCAAATTTCATTTTCTTTGCCTCAACTTGAACTTATAGATATGTTTAATCAGGCATATGCCAAACATATCTCATCCACATTACCTATCTAAAGCTTCAAGACCTTTGATGAAGCTTTTACCATGGTTCATAAACTAGAAAATTGAACCATTGATGAAGGAAAGCTTAAACTCAATAACAAGAACTCAACCTATAAAACCAATGAGGCTTCTTCTTCCAAGTCAAGAAACTAGCTCAATACCAACACCAAGAACAAAGGAACCAAAAATTATTTTGTCCTCAAAGACTCACCTCCACCATCTCCCAACCAACAAAACTTGAGGAACCAAACCTCCAACTCCACTAATTCTTCAAACCAAAACTCAAGGAACCAAACTTAGAGGAACTAGAAGAAATTAACTCCACTTAGATAACCCTATGTTTATAGTTGATAAGAGTTATTAAAATCTAATATCATCCAACTTATACCAATTAAACTACCCCAATTGTTTGATGTTTCTCACCCTATTATGGGTTGGTATAACCAAAATGACCATTGTGCCTCTCACTGAGTCATAGGACATGATATCAATAGGTGAAATACCTTCAAATACCTTATTCAATCCCTCATTGATAAGGGGGAGCTTACATTGGATAACCCTAATGCACCACCCAACCAAGCCCTTGACATATTTATGCAACCTTTTCCAAACCACACTCCTACCAAAAATTAGAGTAACAACATTTGGTGTTCTCCTAATACCTATATCACTAACTTGGTTCTTGACACACTCACTAATAAAGAACCCACTCACCAATTTATCAATACTTCTCTACTTATTGAAGTTGTAGAGTTACCTTCTACCCTTTTGGAAACCCAAACCAAGGAGGTACCTTTTCTTCCTTCCTCATTCATTAAGATATTATAATTACCAACTTCCCTTTTGACCAACATATCAGACCACACAACCATCGAACCTTCCTCATCAATTACCATGCAACTCTCCCCTCCCTTAGAAATCATTCTTGAGAATGAAATGGCCCAATTTAATCCTCCCATACAAAATCCATCTATCCCAACTTTGCATCCATTGATTAAAGAAGAGGAGAAGGTTACCATTCCTATTTCTCCACCTAGTGGATTATTTTTTAGATCCACTATTTATGGAATAAAACCTTTCTAAAAGCTAGTGAAAAAATTATAATTTCTCCCCAACCCTAATAGGGATCGAGCCACCTTTTGGTAAAAATTAGGTATCCCTTGTGTTACTAAACTAGAACCTCCAACCCCTTATTTGGTAGTCCAACCTAGCACTTCTAATAATCAACTAACCAAAACCTCCACCCAACCAACCAAAACCTCCACCAAACTAACCAACCCTCAACCACCTAAGCCATCCAAGACCCTAGTAACCAAACCCCATTTTAAACCAACAATCAAAACAACCAAAGATGTAAAACCACCCAATGTCCCAAAGCCTTAAATTTTACCTCCCTCAAACTTGCCCTCCATTTTGGGTCCTCATCCTTTTACCTTGAGCACAAAGCCTATTATTTTTACCAAAACCCCACCACCTATGGTGGTTAAACCTTCACATTTGATTTCTAATGCACCTCTTTTTACTACACTAATAATACATAAGTTACATACCGTGCCATCCTCTCCCTCTAGATCTTCAACCATCTTACCTAAACCAAAACCATCAGCCAAGAATACCACCTTACCTACAACACCTATCATCAGACCTACTTTTAAAAAACCTTTTATCTCAACACCCAAAACAAAAATCACTAAACCTTTACCACCTTTAACCTAATCTTACCTAATAATTATTTAATGATTATTGAAAATTTCTTCCTTGACCTTAGAACTCATCAAAACCTTTGACCATTCACATCCCAAACCATCCTAGTTTAATAAAAATTATATGTATTTCTACCATAGGAGACCTAGCCATGATACAAAGAATTGCAAAGCTCTCCAAACTCTCATCCACCATATTTATGACGAGAATGATCTATTAATAGATGAACCTTCTATGTCACACATACCAACCCAAACAATAAACATACCTACTTAACACTTACCCACTCCTCCACTCTCACCTAAGAATGAAGATGAGTTTGACCACTCTACTACCTGACCCTCTCCTATTCATACTATTATTGTGGTCACTAGATCAAAAAAAAAGGATAAAGGGAAGACTAAGGTGTCCATTCCTTGGACTTACCCCTTTTCAAACTCCTAATCAAACCACACCCAACCAAATCCATCTTGAATCAAACCCAAGGTGTCTATCTTAGGTATCCCCTAATCTAACCCTTCACAATCCAGCCCATATGTGATATATATATAAAAATCTATCCTTAAGTAGAGTCACTAGATCCTAGAAAAAATGAACTTGTATGAGTTGATTTCTACTTCTCCCCATCACCACCAAGAACTCATAGAGGCCTTGTAATCCATAGAGGTCTAACCCAATTACCCTCAACTCTAGTTACCTTTGTTGGTGCCCTTAAGATTTCTAACCTTTTCACCTTTAAGAATTCAGAAATACCTTTTATCCACCATGAGGACCTAGATTACCTACTCTTTATTACCACTTACATCAACCAAACCTATGTCAAAAGGGTGATTATTGATGGGGGAGCTATCACTAACATGATATCCTCTTATGTTTACAACTAACTCAACTTACTAGATAATATCATGTCAAAATCAACAATGGTCCTTTGATCCTTTAACGACACTATGGCCATTACCTTGGGAACTGTCATCCTTCATATCCATGTAGGACCCCACACCCTCCTTAAACTCTTATATGCTGTGGAAGGATAATTCCAATACAACATCTTATTGGGATGACCTTGGATTTTCTCCATGGAATGTGTTCCCTCTACTCTCCATCGATGCTTTAAGTTTGAGCATGATGTCTAGGTCATCAATATCCAAGTAGATCCATATCCTTTCTCAACATGAAACATGACCTATCACCCCAATTATGTCCTAATAAATCCATCCAATATACCTTTAGTAGTTACACCCCATCTACCAACCATTGATGAAATATCAACTATCTCATCCTTCCCTTATTCATAGAACCCCATAGAGGAGCCCTTGGGATCTATGTTCCAATGATTCTTGTTAGCAGAGTATTGACTTCTAGAATTGGATGCTTTCCCTACCCCTTAAGAATATGGGAACCTCAAACATGACCCTTCTTATGACCCTAACATCGAAACCATCATCCCTTTTTTTCATCTAACCATAAAATAAACTTCATCTATGGGGGACTTGATTGTTTACTTCCTTCTCCCACCACTACCTCTTCCATCCAACCATTCACCTCTAACTTTTCTTACCTTGACAAACTAACATTCACTAAATTATACCTTCATACATGTTCCTGGTAAGGATTTGGCCTTAAATGATATGAATGATACCTCACAAGTTACCTTTGATCAAAACCCAAACACCTCATGAGTGATTTATCCTTGGGTTTGTACCACCTGAAGAACCCACCAATTCACCCAAACCTATTACACCATCGAGGAAGACATCCCCTCCTCACTAACCTAACCTCCTTCAAAGTTTAAGGATTTTGACATCATTCCTCCTAATTTTTAGTCAATACTTTTAGTTTGGGACCTCTGGCCTATCAAATAGATGGAAAAACTAAAAATCTTGCTCTCATTCATCCCAAAATGGTGGAAAATGATTCTCCTACCATCAACACCATCCAACATCAAGACAATTATTCGATTCTCTCTTACCTTGGTGCCTTGGATTCTTTAATCCATAAATTCATTCCTCCTAAAACCTTGGCCATGTTGAATGAATCCACTATGGATATCAACTTGGGAACTTTAGATATCCCCTATATTGTCAAATTAGGATAATCACTGAATGCTGAAGAACTTCAAGACTTCTCCTCTTTCCTCCAAGACTGTAGCATAAAATTCACTTGGTCTTATAGTGATATTCCTGAGATTTACCTCACTATTTATAGCTATAACATAGTCATTCATCATGATTCCAAGCCTATGAAACAAAAACTTTGATTCATGCATCCTTACATATCCCTTCTCATTAAATAAGAGCTTCAATGTCTCCTATATATAAACTTCATTCAACCCATTAATTACCCCCATTAGGTCTCAATTATAGTACCTATCACCAAAACCACTGGGGGATAATTAATTTATGTGGAATTTTGTGACTTTAACCATGCCTATCCCAAGGATGACTTTCCTCTACCTAGTATTGACCAACTTATTGACCTTACAACTAGCCATAAGATGTTATATCTCATTGATAGGTTTTCAACTTACAATCAGATATTGATTTCTCCTAAATATCAACATAAAATTACCTTTACCACCCCTTGGGGAAATTTTTTATATAGAGTCATCCCTTTCAAGCTAAATAACATTAGTATAACCTACTAGTGAGCCATGATATACATCTTCTATGACCTGATCCATATCATCATAGAGGACTATGTTGAAAATCTCTTGGGAAAATCCAAATCTCATAAATATCATCTAAAAGTTCTTAGTATTATCTTCAAACACCTAATCCATTTCCATGTTAGACTCAACCCTAAAAATTGTGTTTCTGGGGTTTGTTTAGGAAAGCTTATTTTCTTTATCATCTCTCTTTGAGGAATCAAAGTAGACCTTGCCAAGGTCAAATAAATCTTGGAGATGTCTCCTTGAACCAACCTTAAGAAACTATGTAGCCTAAAGGGAAAGATTCAATACATAAATCATTTCATTTCTAATCTTTTACACTGGTACCAACCTTTCCATCACCTTCTAAAGAAGGATGTCTCTTTAAAATGGAATAATGATTATCAAAATCCTTTAGTTTAATAAAATAGTACCTTTTGTCACCACATATCCTCACCCCTCCTAAGGATCACCAACATTTTTACCTATATATCTCTGCTACCGACTATTCCCTAGGGGCAATGTTAGCTCACCAAGATAAACAACATAAAGAGTAAGACGTATACTACATTAGCCACACACTTATAGAATATGAGACTTGATATACCCATATTGAGAAACTCTATTGAGCCTTGAATTTCATTACTACCAAACTCTACCATGAACTTCTTAACCATAAAACCTATGTCATAACTAACATTGACCCACTCAAGTACATGCATTCCAAGTCATACCAAAACTAGCATATGGCCAAGTGGATTATGATCTTACCAAATTTTGATCTTGATTTCCTTCAAAAAAATAAATAATTAAAGGGAAATTAATTACCAACCAATTGGCTGAAGCACCTTTGATATATCACTAACCTCCTCCTATTGAATTTCTAGATGAATCCATTGCTACTCTTTCCTAAGAAGACATAACCTACCAAATGAATATGTTCTTTGATAGGTCAAAGTGTCAACATGGTGGGGGAGATGGTATCATCCTTAACCCATTTGATAGTGAACCCCTTCCTTTATCCATCAAACTTGATTTTAAATGCACCAACAATATGGTTGAGTATGAAGCCCTAGTCATAGGTCTCCAAAGTACTCTAGCCTTGGGCATTAAGAAAATCAATGTCTTTGGTGATTTCTATCTCATGGTAAAATAGGTCAATGTCTCCTATCAATATAAAAATGATGTATTAAAAAATACAAACTTTTAGTTGACAAACTCTTACTATCATTCAAACAATACCTCGTCTAATCTATTCCCTGATCTACCAACAAATTCACCAATATAATGGCTTACCTTGCTTCCCATATCCATTATAAACCTTTCAATTCCAAAATATTTGTCACCATTCATCATTTTACCACACCCTCTTATAACCAATCTAACCTACCTATAATTTTTGGTCTAGAAGAATCCCCATTTGACATTTGGTTTGAGCAAAATTTTAGATACCTCAACCTAGGTATCAATCTTCCCAACCTCTCTAAGAGTACCTAAAGAACCTTTGATAAAAGTACCTCTAATTATACCATACTAGGGGGAATCCTTTACAAATGTGGTTTTGATGGTCTCTTTCTTCATTGCCTATGTAGCCTTGAAGCTTCCCATGCTATTAGGGAAACACATGATGGGATCTATGGGGGACACTTTAGTAGTCTAGCAATTGCTAAATGTATCCTTCACCTTGGATACTATTAGCCCATCCTCAACCAAGACTATTGTGATTATGTAAAAAAGTGTGTTAATTTTTAATAATTTTGGCCTTTGTCATAATGGGGGCTCAATCTCATTAGGGAAATCAACACCCATTATTCATAATTGCATATCTCCATCATCACAACCACTAAATATTTCACCAAGTGGGTGGAATCCATTCCTCTTATCTTAACCAAAGAAAAGAATATTTTTGACTTTATCAACCATCATATCATCTACCACTTTAGTTGTCCTTAAAAGATCATCACCAATAATGGTAAATATTTCAAAAATAGGCAAGTCCAAGGTCTATATGATGCATTTGGCATCAAGTCAAGCTCTTCCTTACCTTACCATCCATAATTAAATGGAAAGGAAGAAGCCTTTAACAAAATCCTTAACAAAATGTTGACCAAAGTTGTCAATGCCTTAGGTCAAGATTGGCACTTGCACATGCCATTCACTTTATGGGCCTATCACACTAGCATTCAAACCTCTATCAATGCTACCCATTTATCTTTAGTCTTCAAAGTAGAGGCAATATTGCTTCTTGAATTCTAAATTATCTCTCTTTACATATATTTCCAAGATCATATTTCTAAAGAATATTATTATCAGCACCATTCAGCTCAGCTTGAGCTACATGATGACCATCATTTATTAGCCCTCACCCAACTCCATATATATAAAGAGTGTATCAAATGCACTTATAACAAGCACCTCAAACAATGAGAATTAAATATCAGAGACCTCATCCTAATAGAAAACCAACATGTGACCAACATGGAGAAAATTAAATGAGGTATGTTTGATATCAATTGGGTTGGACCCTACATCATTACCCATAAGTATGGATCAGGAGCTTATTGTTTGTCCTGTCTTTAAGGTAAACTAGACCTTGAACCTCTCAATTATTCACATCTATGATCATTTTTATTTTAAAAAAATATCAAGCTCACTCCTTTTGTCTAACTTAAGTTCATCCCCTAATTATGAGATTTTAAACTTCACCCATCTTCCTCCTCTCCTTTTGAGGATAATTGATTACAACATAGAACCATGTGATAAACCATCATGGTCATATCCTAATACTAAATATGGGTACCATGGCTCTCCCCTTAACATGGTTCTCATGGATACTTTTCATCTCTAATAAGATGGAATCCCATGTCATTGTCTCTCAAAATCACACCTCTTCACATATCATTTAACCTTCTTGTGTTAAATTTTTTCCCCCTTAAAAGTAAAAATATGAACCTAATTAGATTTTTCCATGTCTAAAAACATCACATCCAAAAATAATCTAGATAAAAAAAAATTACTTTGGTAAATATCTTAAGCATTGTATATTGCTCCCTTGAAGGACAACCACCCAATAATAAAATAAAAATTTCCAAATATAAGGTAGACTACTCCCTTGAAGGACAATTATCAAGATCATTAAACAAAGCCAATAAAATTATACCAATCCCTTAAAAGATGGCTAAGTTAACTTTGTCAAATGAAGAGAAATTTCTTGTAAGATTCTTAGATCAATCAATTTCCCATATACAACAATAAAACAAAATACACACTACCACAACAAAAGCTAAAGCTACAATCGACTCTCAAACAACATAATAAGTTGAAAGCCAAAATCAGCTTTCATATGTAGACTTCCCACATTGATTAGCCTACATCTAGCATATGACATGGACTTGTCTATTACTATTCTTAGGTCACCTATAGAAGGGGAAAACTAACTCACATAAGGTTATGATACACATCAACCATTATCCTTCATACCACTTATTAAACATCTTCCCTATATAAATCAGGGGATTTAGAGATTAATCAGCACACTATGATCAAGATACTTATTTTATCAACCAATGCATGCTAATGCAAAGCATTCAAAAGGCTTATGTTCTTTAAGACAATCCAACTTTAGGTTTTGTTTAGTTTTATCCTTGTCAACAAATAGGTATTATACTACATTTATTATTCTCTCATCATTGATTCATGTATTTCATTAGACCCATGTCTCATGATTTTTCATCTAGTATGGTTATCTAACCTACTTATGTGCCACCACTATCATCCATCAAATCATCATAACCCTAACAATGAATAACATCAGAAAAACATTAACATCAAATCCCTATTTATGATCAATCAACCCATCTTTGGTGCACACTCTTTCTCCACAAACCTTCAATACAACTAGACCATGTGGTCCATCAAATTGAGGCAACCCATTTGAGCACCACTCTCAAACCTTTGTTGAACTACATTTGCCTAATTTCCATAGACTATGTAGATGTGGCTTGACTTATAAGCATAGCTCAACCACTAATAACTAATTATCATACCCTTTTCCTTCTCATTAATTTCCATTTATAACAACACCCTCTTTCTTAGGGAATCATATATTATGGAAGCTTTGGATTTTTCCTAACATCCTTATATTTTAACATCATCTAATACTTCCTCTTTGTTTTACCCCATTTTTGGGAGAACTACATTGGCCTAAGGTCTTTTTAGACTATGTAGGCAATGCTCAATTACTGAGGTCATCTTGGTCACATACCTTATTTTATTTTCCCTTCTCCCCTAAAATCTCTTCCTCCACTTCTCTATCTATCTCTTCACCATCTCCCTGCCTCCAACTTGTCAATATCTTTTAACCACTTTTCTAGCATGTCAATATATTTTAACACAAGGGTTGATATACTTCTTCATTCATATTTCTTATCTCCCATAAATCCATAATCTACCCTAATTCATTTACATCCCATTCACCTTTCCTTACACATGCTTTGTGGCTCACTTCCCTACCCATTTTTTTCCATTTTTGATCTCTCTCTCCACTTCTTACCAACCTTTCCCTCTATCTCCTTTATCTTATTTTACTATCCTCATATTTTCCCCTTACCCTTGGATATTTTTCATACCATCATCATCACTCTCTTTCCTCACAAGTTCTACATCATCCTATTCCCTTGCACATCGATGGACACTTTTACCTCCTCTTCTTTGCTACCAACTTTTTACTGCTCTTCAACTACTTCTAAACCACCTTCATTCCAATTATTGGTTTTTATTTTCCTCTTTCCAATCTTTTCAATTTGTCATGCTTTATATTTCTTTTATTTCTTCTAGCATCCATTTTTTTTCTTATGTGTGCCACCACTCTCTGTTAATTTTCCGTTCTTCTCACCTTTTCCATATTTTCCCTCCATAACTAGCTTCTAACTGGGTCTTTATCCTTTAAGAATAATTCCATTATTGCCCTTTTCTTTTTATCTATTCTCACATTTTTCACTTTACAATCCCATTTTCCTCTTTTCATCTCATTATTCACTTATATTTTGCATCTATATGAGTGTTCATGCTTTATATCCCTACTTCATTCTTCTTCTTATCATCCCTGATCTTCATCCCTTATTTTCATCTCATTAGGTTCCCCTATTTCTTCACCACCTCACTATTTTTTCATCTTGTCAATCTCTTCTAATGGGATGATTACAACATACCTTATCTCTTCAGCTTCTTATCTACCCATCCTTTGTTTCCCCTCATATTTCTTAACACCTTTCCCATTTTCCATCCCATTCTCATCTCTAACACCCCCATTTGATTTGATTCATTATTCCTCTCCTTGCCTATCATCATCCATGATTACTTGGTCACATCATCACCTACTTCTTCACTCTCCAATCATCCTCTTTGTGTCCTTATTTCACTCCTTTTTCCTCATATACCCTTTTCTTCAATGTGTTTCCTTGTTTTTCATTTTCATCACCAAACTATTTTATCTTTGGTGTCTTTTAGACCTCTTTTAAATTCTATCATGTTCTGTTGTATTTCACATATTCCCCTTACCCTTAATGATTGTTACACTTCTCTCCCCATCATTTTCAATTCTCAAATCTATCCTTTTTTAGTACATTCCTCAAACCCACATCTTTTACCTCTTATTTTATTGTATTATCTTCATTTCATTTCATTTTTATTGTCTCCTTTGATGACATTCCTTATTATTCCTAACCTTTTTTTCCTCCTCCATATCCATGTTTGGTTCCTCCCATCCTTCTCCATCTTCATCTCTTTTTGTAACCTCATTGTCTTCTATACCTATCTCTTCATATATCTCCTTGTCCACCTTCACATATCTCCTTGTCCACCTTCACCTCATCCCTTATTGGATCTCCTTTATTTTCTCATATTGGCAATCTAGATTCCTAGTCCTTAGAATGTGGTCAATATTAATATTGCTTACACATGCATATATATGTTTTCCTCCTCACATCTTCTGCTCTCTTGCTTTAATGTATGAAATCTTGTTAGGATTGTTGTTTTAGGGGATCCATTTATTCCTTCAATGTTTTTATTTGTTATGCATGGGTCCTCCTTTTATACCTCTATAACTACTCCCTACACCCTATCCATCAACTCTTCCCCCTTTAAAACCTCTACACATTTTGAGTGTACTTGACAGAGTGTGATCAACACACATTTTTTAATCCTCTAAAGCATGATCATATGATGAATTTTTAGGGATTATGTTCATTAATCCAATCCCACTTTGGGTCTATTTTTCATATTTATTAAAGAAGAAACATCATACCCTCTTCTTTTCTTAATTTTTTGTTCATTGCCTTACCTTATCTGCTTTACCTTAAATGAGATTACAAAAATCATTACCATAACCATAACATTCATGAGTATCCACATAACCCTAAGCATAATAACATTCAAACAATGACATCCAACACATTTTGTACATGTTTACAATAAAAATGTAATATTTTATTTAAGTTACAAGGAGCCACATGACACATACAAAGTTATCAGACTATACACACCTCACCTAAGACATCTATATACATTATTTTCATACCTAAGCATTAGGTTGATTATCTGGTGAATCTAGATTTGTGTTCAACCATCCTTCTACTTGATTGCCCCCTGAACTAACATCCTTAGCATTCCATATATCATTAAATTTTAAAGGGCACACTCTATTCTCCTCTTCCATATTCATCTTCACAAGGTGAGAATCATATTCCACTAAAGGTCTTTCACACTACTTGACTATCATAGCCATTAAATCCCTCTACTCTAGTTGTTTTACTTGCATAGGTGCCACCTCTTGTTGCCTCAATGCACATCCCCTTAGACAATGAGGGTTCCTTGCATAGATAGGCTAATAGTCATGTTCTTTAGCCTTACATCTTTCACTATAAAATTCTCTCCTTATTCACTGCTAATTAGGTAAGAATTTAGACTCAAGCTCAATCCATGGGTATCTTTCCTTTTTTTATTGGTTTAATAGTACTTCCATTATCACCATTAGATGTTGTAGTATTTGGTAGATATTCAAATTCACCACATTGATTACTTTAGGTCATGGGGGTTATTGATTATCTTTACCATTATTCCCATTTTTTTCCATCTTTAACCTTGTGTAGTTCTTTGCACTATCTACAACCTGAAAAACCAAAGAACTTCATGATAGACATTCATCCTTAGCATGATTTTTTAAATATAATAGAAGACCATTATTCCTCATTGACACTATTATCCATTTCATTGATAATAAGGGTCCTATGACATCATTGATTCCCTTGAACAATATTTCCACTTGAAATGGTCATGTCTATTTACCTTTTAATGTCGACACATAGCCCTTGATCTAATTGGTCATCTCGATAAAGTCATTATGCACCATTATGATGTCTTTTTTTATCCTTATCATTTGATTTTTATCTAATGTCTTTTATTTCTTTATCATCTTGTGGTCTTTGTGGTTCTAGAGGTCATTAACGTCATTATCACCTTTTACCTAGTTGATGTAAATTTGCTTATAGGCATGGGCCACTATAATGGTCATTCCTTCAAAATTGAAACTATTATTGGTGGTGATAGACTATAAATACTTGCCATTATATTCCCACTTTTCTATTTCCTTAACTTATGCTTTTAAAACATGGAATTCCTTTCTTTAGTGCCACCTAATGAATCATCCATCATAAGTGAATGACTATCTTCTCCGACTATCTAACCAATATGTTAAATGACATATCTCTCTACTAGCAGTGCCTTTTCTAAGTAGAACACAAATTCATTGGTTTTAAGGTAATGGGATAGAGGATGAAAACATGGACACCTTTTGCCCATACTAGCTATGAAACTCTTGACTAAGGCATAGTCTGTCCTCAATCATTCACCACACTACTAATTTTCTATCTCATAGAATCTACTTAGCCATCAAAGAAATTATTTGTAGGTCATTAGTTTTCTACTACCTTAAAAATTATCTCATAAATATGATGATCTTCCACCAACAAGCCTATGTAGATCTTGATACATGCACATCTCCTAAAACTCAACTCATAGTAATAGATGACATCACTATGCTTATACCCTCAAACAATTTTAGAGGTGTAATCTCCTCATGAAGGAACCTCTTCTTTGGCTTAGATCCATCATATGAAATTTGTGGTGATTTAACTTTTGTTGCCCATTTATTTATCCTACCTTTCCCATCCATGTTTTCTCCTCCTAATACATGTGGGATTATTATCGTGACTATTCACCAATCTAAAACATAACACCTCACCATTACCAAACTATCAACCCAAACTTAACCATCTGATATATTACATCAATACAACCCATTTTAAATCTAATAGATAACTACATTGGGCCTAAATTTCTTTTGGATATTTTTTCCATATAACTATGTAGGCAATTTCAATTTAGCCTAGTGCATTTGGAGTCAGCTCGACCACCCCCTACTAACCCATCCCCACCCATTTACCTTTCTCCACCTTAAATTTATAAATTTTCACTTGAACTATTAAATATTTTTGTGACAACCTTGCCTTGGTCCTTTTAACCACATTGACCAATCTCACCATGTTGAACATTTGAATTTTCACCACTTAGTCCATGACTAGACCATATATGTTTCTCAAAGGATTACTTCTAAATTTGGACACCCATAAAAACAATGACCTTGTATAAAAGACTAAAAAGTGTGCCTAATTGTAGTTATAGTGACATGGTACATTGGTAACTTGTCTCTTAGAATTTGACCTTTATTTTACGAACATTAGCAACTTTCATTTGTGTGTGATCTTGGATATCACACTTAGTCACATTTTGTGCACCCATTTGCATTTCAAATTTCCACCCCTTTTCTTACACCAACATCTTATCAAACCTATACATGGTTTTTATTTTCCTTATCAACTCTTAGTTTGAGGTGTACCAACTTCCCCCATACTCAAGGCATCCTGACCTTTGACCAAATAATCCATTTTTGTTTTTTAGCTTGTTAATTCAAAGTTGCATAATAAAAAAGCGGTAAAATGTAGACACTAAAAACCTACATAATTCCAATTATATATGTTTTGATGCCTTATACCCACCATATGGCTCACCTAACTCTTCTTGACCCTTAACCCAAACCTTAACCTATTCCAAATCACTATTCAAAATCACTATTCACTATGGGACCCACTATCATTGTTCATGGTGACATGAAATGATGACATGGCATGTGACATTATGGGTGACTCAATAGTGATATGGAAAGTGATATTGCTTGAAAGTGAGCTGGCTTGATGTGAGACATGATAACCCACTTGGGACCTTCATCCAAGGTGCTTAATGACATCATTAAGCATCACAAGGGTCCCCATTTTGAAGTATGGTGAATTTGTCCACAAGGGGGCCATCATTCAACATAATCATTTATCTTCATGTATGAAAGTGGTATAAAAGTATGTGGGTCACCTCCTTAATTACTTATCATAAAATAGAAAAAGGTGATGAAAATTCTTTTGGACTCATTTGGGTCGATGTGCATGATCCAGACCCCATTTTGGACTCTTTATCAAGGTGGGAGATAAACCAACCAAGTGGGATACTTATTAGCTAATTAGTAATATCAACCCCTTGTCTTTCATGACCACTTATCAGTCCACTTGGTAAATAGTGCAACATTTTGTGGGACACCTCCTTAAGTACTTAGCATAAAATAGAAAAAGGTGATGAAAAGTCTTTTAGACTCATTTGGGTCCATGTGCATGATCCCCACTCCATTTTGGACTCTTTAGCAAGGTGGGAGACAAACTAACCAAGTGGAATGCCTAGTATCTATGTGATAATATCACCCCCTTTAATTTAATGACCACTTATGAACCCACTTGGAAAATGGTGCCATATTTCACTATTCCTTTAATTTGTCATGTTTCCCAACATAAAATGCTATAAATATGATCCTCCTCCTTAACCCATGGGTTAATTTGGTTAGTATTTGATATACGTATTTATTATTATAAGTTTATGGGAAATTTTAAAGGAGGTCATCTACAGCTTGTTATAAAAAGAGTTAAAAGCATCGAAGTTCTACCGAAACAACTATAGATTTCCATCATCATAAAGCAACATCAACAACATCAACTATCTTCAAAAAGTTTTCAAGGTATTATTTGTTTTCTTTTTGTATTTAAATTATATATTTAGTATTTAATTTCATTAATATTTTATTTACCTCCTCTACCAATATTAATCCATTTATTTACTTCACCATCTTTGCCATCTCAGTCGTTTTTTCTTTTATCCTCTTAACCATTTATCCCTTTCACCTTGTTACCCTCTTAATCACTTATCTATTTATATTATCACCATCTTCCCTTTGCCTTATTTCAATAATTTTACCCTTTACCCATTTAATAAATTTTAAATTTACCAACCCCAACCAAACTATCCTTTTAACTCTTGTCAAATTACCAAGCCAAAACCACAACACTCAACTTGGCCAATTTTAAACATTAGTGTTAATCAAACTAGATGCTTTATTTATCTTAAGAAAGCATTTAATTTTATTAATTAATTTGATGTTATCTATTTTAATTAATTTTAGTTTTATATTTTAGATGGATGTATCCTTCTTTTTATTTTCCAACTTGAATTTTTAAAGTAAGTGGATTGATAACCTCTTAGAAAGCTTTTGCTTCTAGGATCTAGGTCACTCTAGGCAATCCACCCATCTACTTGTCTAACAAATAAGTGTGTTTAAGTGTTTTATTATTTTAAGGTATTATTCCATAGACAAAGAAGAGTTTTCATAAAGTATATATTTTAGTGACTGCACATTGAACATGTATTCTTCTACACACCCCTTTACTAGTTTATTTTCATCACTAAGAAAAAGCAAAAAAATGAAGAAAGAAACACTAAGGTCAATTAATCTAAATTTAGGAAGGAAAAATTAGGAGATGAACATAGATCATATTATGTTAATATTGGTCTTATCTGAACCTTAGAGGAAAGAAAATGAGTACAAGATTTTTATTATTCTCAATAGAGACATCATTGCCTAGACATACAAATATTTGAAAGTCTATGACCCTCAAGTCAATACTCATACGATTCCCCTCAAGATATATCCTAAACCATTTAGACAAATAAAAATACCAATCAATCTTATTATATATCCTCTCATTTAGAGAGAGGTGGATAAGCTATTAAGCAAAACAAAACTTCTTCTTGATTCGTCATTCTACCTAGGTGGCCTATTTAGTCCCATTACGAAAGAATAATAGTGAGATCAGACTATGTGCTAATTTTAGGAACCTAAATAAGGATTATGAAAAGGATAATTATTCCATACCTTATCTAGATTAGGTGATATAGATATTAATTGTTTCTAAAATAATGTCCTTCTTAGATGGATTCTATGTCTATAATCAAGTACTAGTACAATCTGATGGTAGAATGAATATAGCATTTACCACAAAATAGGGAACTTATGAATATAAGAGGATGCCATTTGGTCTAATAAACATGGGAGCAACCTTTCAACATGTTATGTATTATGCCTTAAAAGGATTGATAGGAAAATGCATAATCATATACATGGATGATCTTATGTAGTTTTCAAGGAAAAAGAGTGATCATATAAGTAACCTCCAATCCATATTCAAGAGATGTAGAAGGTTTGGTGTTTCACTAAACCAAAAGAAGAACATATTTAGAATGAATAAATTCAATCTCTTGGGACACATCATCACCAAAGATGGGATCACCATTGATCTAGATAGAATTGAAAGAATTTTGAAGATTCCACCACCAAATATAAAGAAAGAGCTAAAATCATTCTTTGGAAAGATTAAATTTGTAAGGAAGTTTATTTTAAGATTTGTAGAGATTGTTAGGCCTCTAAAATCCATGCTCAAATAGGATGAAAAAATAGAGTGGGTAGATGAACCCTAAAAGTCTTTCCAAGACATTAAATATGCAATTTAATAGGCTCCAATACTAACTAGTCTAGATTTTAATAAATATTTTTACTTTTATTAATTTGATTAAAAAATAAAATTGTTATTGTCATAACATAAAATAAATATGAGACTAAGCATTCAATCATATGATCACAAATATAAAATATACTGAGATTAGGTACTCCATGATCGACAAATATATTTTTATCCTTATCAAAGTAGTGAATAAAATTTAACATTATATCTTCAGGAACAAAATAATTACCATCATGCAATAATGAATTAAGGGAATGTCGACATAAATGGATGGAAAGGATGTAAGAATTTGACATAGAAATAAAAAATGTGAAGATCATTTAAGGTCAAGGCATCATTCAACTCATGATTAAACCTGATCTAGTTATCACCATTGAAGAGATATGTGAATATCAAATATCCAAAAGACAATGATATACCAATATCAAATAGTAATTTCATATAAGAACTCGTCCCCTAAAGCTCAATAAAGAGAAAAGAAGAGATTTGAGACTCAAATATATTCATTTCATGATAATTAATGGGATCCTCTATAGAAGAAACTATGAAGTCATTTGTTTTAGGTGTGTATCTAAAAAGGAAGCTAAATAAATTTTAGAAAACTTACAACAGAAAATAGGTAGTGGTTATCCTTTTGGGAATAATATATCCCATAAGATATTAAGAATAGGCTACTATTGGCCAATAATTTTAAAGGATATTAACACTCATGTGAGGATATGCCATGAATGCCAATATTTAGCCAAAAGGGAAGTACATGTAGCATTGCCATTAAAACTAGTTGTTGAAGCAAGGGCATTCACCCAATAGGGTTTAGAATTTATTGGCATCATCAACCAAAATTACTTATGATGCCATAAATTCATGTTTACTGCTATTGACTACTAAAATAGATGAATCAAATCTATAGCCACAAATAATTAAAGAGCACAATATGTGATTCATTTCTTGGAGGAACACATAACAACTAGATTTCGCATGCCCATCTCTTTGGTTTATGACAATGGACTAGATTTCATATCAATAGAATTTACCTAGTGGGCACATAATAACCAACGTATTATTAGGTTAGATTCTAACTATTAACCCTAGGGAAATGGACTAGTAGAATCAACGAACAAGAATTTGATAGATGCAATTAAGAAATTAGTAGGGGGACAAACCCAAGGAATGACACATTTTATTGAAGTATGTTTTTTGGGTAGAACAAATGAGATAAAAAAAACCCCTTAAAGCCTCATCATATCTATTTGTGTATGGATGTAGGCCTATGTTCCAAATTATGATGAAGTTACCCACTTATCAGTTTGTTTAAGACTACATGGAACCATGCCATGAAATAGAATAAATATTTTTGGACATAATAGAAATGAAAGATTCAAGGATTGAGACATTAAATACATTCGAAAAACACAAATATGTGGTCAAGAGGTGGTTTTATAATAGAATTAAGGTCAAAACATTTAGTATTATAGATCTAGTACTAATTTGGGATAAAGCCCATGAGAAGAAAGGACAACATGATAAGTTTGACCCATTAAGAATTAGAACATATCATATTTTAGAGACCATGGGTAATAATTCATTTTGTTTGAAGTAACCATAGGTAAATGAACCTACCTATCTAGTAAATGGATAGTTTTTTAAAACATTACCTCATGTCTATACCGTCTGAAGGTACCCTAGATTGACAAAGAAGAGTGGTAAATGTAGATGAAGGATTAGACTAGATTCCTTAATTTATTATATTATACTTCTTAATTTATTATATTATATTTCATACTTTTATATAATATATTCCTTTATTTATTATGTTAGTTTCTTGATTTCTTAGATTAGGGTTCAATGCTTTCTAGACTAGTTGTTTTTTTACTTTCTGTGACAATCTTAATTATGTTTGTTTTAACGTAACCAAGCTAAAATCTAAACCAATTAAGATTATGCTCAAATAGACTTATATAAAATTATATAAGTAAAAAATAAAAAATAATTTGGGATTTATCCACAAATAGGGTGTATTTTTATGTTTTGAGTCCTCAAAATGAAGGTAGGTAATCGTAGATTATTCTGGATGGTGTCAAAATTGAATACTTTTACCAGGTATGTGATAGTTGTTCTTAGAGTACTTCATATAAATTTATAAAGTTTTATTATTTTATTTTATCAAGTACACTATCATATTAAATAATTTTTGGAAGTGAAAATTCTAGGTATAGATGTTGTTGGCAGGGACATTCTAGTAATGATTTTTTTTTATAATTATACTAGCTCACTAGGGTTCTAGCTGTTCTCTTTCCATTCAGGAATACTAAATAAAAATAAGAAAAGAACTAATGAATTCAAAAGATCAAAATAAATCTAAATAAATAAAATGGCTCACATGATGAAATAAGGTCAATATACCATGCATCGTGGTTAAAATTAAATAATGGAAAGGAGAAGAAAATGAGCATAAGCTTTCTCTATTGGGGCTATGGACAACTAGATGGTAGTAGAGTAATGCCTAAGCATCCCTTATTTTTTTTGAGAATTAAGATATATTTGAATGAAACCTAAATCCTTAGAAAGCATTCTAAAAACTCATTATATCAAGGGCTAAATGAACAACACATTTAACACACAGATTTAAGGAATTGGAAGGAAAGTATGTTGTGTGAACCAACTTAGGAGTCTCTTTCATGTTTCTAATTTAAGTATTCTTTTGTTACATACTCCATTATTGATTTAAGGATTACTAACCAAAGTTTTGTATTCTTGAATACTCAAGAGTATTCCCCTTGTGAGTCACCATTTATTTTATCCAATACCCAACTTTTCTCTAAGGATTAATGGGAACCCACTCTTTTTCCAATATTCAAGCCTTAGTTATTTAGCCTCTCATCTATATTATTGTAAAATTTTCTAGGAATGATTGATTGTTAACCTTCATTCTTTAATAAATGGACTTGATATTCATGTGTTATTTTATGGACTTATTTTACTAATGCCTTTTAAGAGTTTTGAATATGCCTATTTTTGGTACTTAAGTAGTTTAGATGAATTTATTCAAAGATTTCACTCATCAAACTTTTTATTAGGAAATTTTTCTGATAGGTTTGGTTTTCAAGTTCTATGTTTGGTATTTTGTCCCATAACTTTTTGAGGTTTACATTTTCAACACTTTTCTTCATTGAAACTTTGGTCTTTACAAATTATGTTCAATAAAAATTTGGCCCTTAGAGAAGTTGCATCCGACATTTTGTTTGAAACAATTTTCCCTGGAACAATTCATTTTTAGCATGTTTTTTGTCATGGAAATTTTATCCAATAAAAATAGGTCTTCAAAATTGGTGCCACAGACATTTTTTTTATTGAAATACATCTTTGATATTTTTGTTATGGGTCTTTTATAAATACTAATCCCCAAAATAAAACTTGAATTCCTGATTGTTGAGAACAATACAAGGACTTGTTATACTCATCCAAATAAAATGTTTCTTAATAGTATATGCTAAAGTCCCCTAACAATACTAACTAAAAACATTTGAATTATATAAAAATATAAAAGAAGTGAAAGTTTGGCATTTATACCACACAAATTAGTATTCAGTACAAAATCTTATATATTTAATATTCAACCATTGGAACCATCATTGGTTTTAAAAATTGAATTTCAAGTATACTACCCTTCTACATCATGAAAGAGCCCTAGCTACTATCTTGAGATCACCGTGTAAAGAATTAGTGATTAGATTTTATGCATGAATTGATCATACATTTGGTACCACGAAATAAGGATATTTTAGAAAAAAATTACATATTAATCTTGGACATATTGAGGAGAAAACCCACCATCCCCTACTCAATAAAGAATTCCATAGAATTTGCTGATACAATCTTTAGCATTACCATTTTTAACAATCAATATGCAAATTATTTATAGGTATGGGATGTTATCAATTCTATAGATATATTATCACTAGATGTATACAATATCACACTCTCTGATTAAGTGTTTATGAAGGACTTACTTGCCCTGAAAAGATAAATATTACACTTGATAGTTGACAAGTTAGAGGTGATGCCATACATTGACATCCTATGAGATTAGTTATTCTAGGGTAATATAACATAAGATGCCTTCCATCATAATTTTATGAATAAAAAAATAATAACATGCATTTTAGGACATGAATTTCAAAGATACTTATCCATAAATACACCTGATACATACTTTAACAAGCACAAGGTGGTGCCACGGAATGACAAAAACACAATTGAGAAGGTACCATCTTCATGGTTGCTCCCTAAAAAGACCATCCCTTTAAAATGAAAGAATATAAATGGGAATGTTCTTATATACAAATTCAATATGGCAGTATGCATTGGCATGGATCTATTAAACAAAATTTATGGTATGTCGAGCATTTCATTTTGTCAACCTAGATTGGGTGCCATTGATGCACATGTTACTAACTAGTGATGCTTAATTAACATTGGGAGAAATAATAAATTTCCACTCGAGGGAATAAATAATCCATAAGGATAATCACACCAATTATATATTCCATTTTTATATGATGTATTACTTATTAGACATTATTATGGGAACCTCTATAAAGTCCTAAAAAAATTATGGAGTCCAACCACAGATTGCATCAAGAATAGAATTTTTGAGCACTTCTAGTTTATACATGTGTATGATTACAAAAATAACATGTTAAATATTTTAGAGGATGTATATCCTTAGGTTTGGAACGTGATCCATGGTATACCCATGCCCCATATTAGAGAGAATATTATAAAAACACTTTATGGAAGAGGGGATTGCTTCTTGTATCCAAATTTCATATTTATAATTATTTAGGGGAAACAAAGTAGACCCCATATGTCCACCTAATATATGTTATATAAAATTTGGTAGAACAATAGATCACTTTTAAACTATGATGGAGCATTGAAGAATATTTGTCCAAAAAATCAAAGAAAAGTCCATACTTTAACCACCATATAGTCATTAACATAATGGTATACACCATGACGAAGAATTTTGGAGAAGTGGGAGGTAAGAAAAAGATTATATAATTTCCCCATGATTCCACACATGGGCTAGGAACCACATGGTTTTATTTAGAAACACCTACATGGATTTGATATTCCCTACATCCATGAGCCCTATGCATATGAGTTATTATTTCTAAATGTAAAATATGATGATGAAGTATTAGAAAGGGATAGGATTGTAGGATTAAAATAAAATCATTTAAGAATGATCTAAGATGAACCTTAAATATCTTCAAGGGAATTAGATGGCCAAAGGGCCCTTTACAAAGGATGAGATCATTCATACTTTTGGAGAGGACAATCTGAGGACCAATCCAAGGAGTAGGGTGGTTCCTCATCACTAGGACTCCCTTTAAAATTAAAGCTCAAAGTTAAGAATAAAGATCCAAAAGTAGTTTAATCCAACCCCATATGAGAAAAGATAAGAGACCCCATCAATTTAGACTCTGACGAGGAGGAAAAACATTAAGAAAAGCTAACTATAGGCATAATTTAAGTGGCTACTGCTATTCCCTATGCTCAAATTGCCACATATATAGTGATAAAAACATAAGAGATAGTTGTATAAACCTATAAAGGATCCCCTACACAACTAAAAACTCCTATTATATATATAAGGAAGCTTAGGACCCCTATAGGGAGTCCCACAATAGATTTATCTTAGGGCTTACCTCCTACACCATAAGATTAAAAACATGTAGAGGGAGAGACTATTGAAATTGAGGATGTTAGAGATTAAGATGATTCTAAGGTAGATATAGATATATAATTTGTTAAGGACTTAACCCTTGAATCATATAAAGATAAAGAACTAGTTGAACAAGGTCCCCTATGTACATAATTTTTTATGACTATTACTTTATCTACTATTACAATATTTTGTAGTGTTCTAGTTTATTTAATGTTGAAACCCCCCAAAGGTAGAAGTTTCTACTTCTATATCCATTTACCCATTTTACCTAACCACATTCATCCAATTCCCTCTTATCACCCTAAAGGATTAGAAGGATGCTGCCACCACCTCCATTGGCCTATTATCCATATTCATTTCACTCACCATGGCTACCTCTTCTATCCCCACTAACACCTCCATTATAGCCATAAAGAATAATATATTTATAAAGGTGTAGACCACAATGGATACTCTATAGTTCTATATCCAATCTACTCATATCACCCTTCCCATGTATTCTACCACCTCTATAGAAAAAACTATTGTGGCAAGCTCTAACAGAGGATGGATGGTCAAGCCCCAATTGGTCATAGTCCATTAACTCCCTTAGTTTGGAGGAGTTGACTGGTTTAATATTATTTGGCCTTCCCTACCTAAAATCATATTCAAGGCATAAAATAAATAACCAACAATTGAGGAAACTCAATAAGAGGTTGTAGTTACAACTTTAGATGCATCCTAATTGGATATTCCTCCTTAGGCTATGTATTTGAGGAATAATGCCTCTAATTTGCCCAGCTTCAAGATAATCAAACTCCCTTCTATCACAACTTTATTTGACCCATCATTTGGTATAATATAGAGAGTGAAGAAGAGGAAGTTAGAGGATAACAAAGGAAGGGAGATACTCTTGTATGAAAGATTGGAAGTATTATACTTCACTAAGAGGTATAATAGGTAGCTAGGATAATCTCCATATATTAAGAATTATGCAAACATAGCTCAAGTACACAAGGATGTTATGGTTAACATTAATAAAGGCATATAGATAACTCATCAAGATCTAGAAATCCAAGGTATAAAAATTAAGGGAGAAAGAAAATTCCATACGTATTCTTATAGAAACAAAGGTGTATGTTCAAGAAACAACCTCCAAATGTTATAACTCATTACAAGTATTGGATTTTATGAAGGTTGAATTGGCCCTTCATATCAATAGGACTAATCAATTTTTTTAATATTTGAGTGATGATAGTGGTAAGATGAAGATGATAGTTTACATACATAAGAAACAAAATATATAGTCATCTAAACATTATGACACAACTTTAGGCATCTAATGCTCTCAATCTAGTTGTCATAAGGTAGGAATAATCTTGGGAGTGGTTATTATTAGTTGGGGATTTTATCCCTAGATATTAGGCACATGAGGCCCAAATTCTCTAGATTTTGAAATATTTGAAGTTATTAAAGATGAAAAAAACTACAAGTAAATTGATCAATAAGATCAATTTTGACAAGCTCATAGAAGAGGCAATGGATAAATTTAAGTAGAGTTTAAAAGGTTTGACATTAGAAGAAATAGAATATTAGTTAAGTGAATTTAGAAATAAGGTCACAAAGGTGATATTTTCAAGAATAATTCCCAAATTACTAAGGCTAAACATGTTAAACTCCTTGTCCAAGTCAATAGGATCCACTGACTGCCTTTACATAACTTTAACATCATATGATAGAAACATTGTGTAGTAGATAAGTGTTATAAGGAGAATGATGCAAAGAAGAATCAATCTCAAATTTCTACTTCAATTACCAAGTCAAAATATATAATTCTTACTTCTACTACCCTAGCCACTACACCAACCAAAGTGCATGAAACCATCCAAAAGATGCAACCTTAAATGGACAAGGACTTTGTTCATTTAAAATTTTATAATAATGTATATATTTATGATTTAATTGAAGTTTTAGATATCATTGTAAAAGGATGCCTTTTATATATTGTACACATTCACATGTTTCATGGTTTTGAAAAGGTCAACTTATGTCTAATTGATAATTATGAGTTTACTCTTATACAATTTTGGCTAATTGATAATTACGATTTTAATCTTATATAATTTTGAGTACAATTAGAACATATGTTCTAACTATTAAATGTAAATGAATTTACGTGAGCTTGGAGGATGAGGTGATCCCCCTCCCCAAGTCTATTTAAACAATTATAATCCTCCCTATGGATGGGTTAGAAAATTTTCAATATACAGGAGTAACATCAAATTTGATTATCAGTGAATGTGTTTGTGTGTTATCTCTCTAATTTATATGTAATTAGGCTTATCTTTTGGTTGTATGATTCAATAATACTTAGTATCAAAAATCCATGAATGGGTTCTTAATTATCTTGATTGATGTAGTACTCTGAGATGTGCAATAACTATTAAAAGATTGGTAAATTATGTTGATTAGGATAGGTAACTCAATTGATTCATAATTTTGGATGTGTAAGAGTAATTTTTTTGATGTATTTTATTGTGTGTTTGAAAATATGCCTCAAATACCTCCTTAACTTGAGTCATAATCTCTTAAGAGTGTGAAATAACTAATCTAAATAGAGCAACCTTTGACTGAGGCCTATGAGTTTCCTACATTAGTAATTTCTTAGACATCTCAACCTTATCAGATTATGTGTGTGAAATTGTTGCTAGCAATAAACATAAGTTTTCAAAGTGCTTATCCATTTAGAAACTAGTGAGGGAAGTGATTCTTAAAAACCATATACTCTCCATTCATGCCTTACCCTTCCGTCCTTTTTGAGTTTGTTTTGAGACCTAACCACTTTAGATTAGTAGCCAACCATCCATCCAACTCACTAAAGAATTTACTACCCTTTAGAGACAATATATCCATCTAAAACCCTTGTCAACAACTTGCATACCCTACCATTTATTCCACCAAATAGGTGTTTAAACTAAATACCTGTAAATCATGCCCTAGAATTGAGTTCTTATCCATTGAGATCCTAAAACATTAGAGGATACCATGTTATCTATGGTGTTCACGAAACCCACATCAACATGTTATAAGTTAAAATAGGAATATAATTCTCTAAAGGTTAATCAAACATCATATTGGTCAATGAATGGAAGGTTTATATACACCACTACCTCTAGACTTGACATCATGTAACTAGTAGGTCTTGTGGGAAGGTTTTAAGTAGATCCAAAGGAAAATCATTTGTAAGTAGTGAAAAGGATACTTAGGTATCCCAAAGGGACTATGGAGTATGGGTTATGGTATCCAAAGAGCAAAGAGTTCAATTTTATAGCATATACAAATGCAGATTGGGCAAGAAGTCTAGATGATATAAAAAGTACCAGTGGACTAGCCTTCTTCTTAGGTGGGTGCCTAGATTCATGGCTAAGAAAGAAACAACCATCAGTAGCATTATCCACTTTTGAGGATAAGTACATTGTAGTAGCTTCATGTTTCACTTAGGTCCTATGGATGATATAGACCCTAAAAATATTACAAGGTAGAGTATAATGGTCCTATCCATATCTATTGTGACAATACAAGTTTTATAAGAATCTCAAATAACCTTGTCATTCACTTAAGGACTAAGCACATTCTAATTAGGTATCATTTTCTAATAGAGAAAGTAAGTGAAAAAAGTGTCAGACTTGAATATGTTTATACACAAGATTAGATTGTATAAATTTTGACCAAACCACTTCTAAAGGTAACATTTAAACACCTAAGATAGGATTTGGGTGTAATTCCTTCCCCTATCAATCATTGAAGAAGCCAAGTACTTAGGGGGTCTAATTAGGTTCATTAGCTCTAAAAACATGACATTTATTCCAAGAAGGTATGCATGGAGATAAAGGAACATGTTTTTATAATGTATCATAAAATCATACTCTTTTTTATTAAGTATTTTGGTTGCAAGGAGTGTGATCCAAGGAATTTTAGACATCACTTTGTCATTTATGTCAAAGGTGGAAAAAAACTAGAATGGGGAGATAAGAATGATATATTTGTAATGTGTTTTGACATCAATTTCAAAGGGGGAGATTGTTGAGCATTATTCATATTGTTGATGTTTGGAATTGATGTTGTTATTGATGTCAAATGTTATTGAGAAGGTCTTCATGAGATCATTGAAGATTATAACTATGAGAGAGAATATTGATTAGTATTGTAGTGATTCTAAGAGTGTAATAGAGATTGGTATATGTTCTTGTGACTACATGAGTGATGTTAAGGTCAACATGGAAGGTCCCTATTGTGAAATTTGTCAAGTGCTTGAGCCTTATAGTGTCTTGATAAGGTATGTGCATAAGATGTCTAGTTTTCTGCATGAAGGAGCATGATGACTTTGTAAGATGAGATAGTCTTATGCATAAAGGAAAATCATGACTTGGTAAGATGAGTGAACAAAATAATGAGTGGTTTTATAAGGTTTTTTGATAATGAATATGAGGCATTAGATCACTCATGAGAGTTTAAAGGTGACCTTATAGGGGTATGACCTTCAGATCAAGTCTCCAACTAGATCACTTATAGACCTTGACTGGCCTAATGAGGTGTCACGATCTATTGGTAACACATATTAAGGATGTATGATAGTTTTTAATCATGTATGGGTTTTCTTGAGTATGTGAGAGTGTTGGAGAGTGTATGGAAAAAA